>VZSC01004874.1:179620-207514 GCA_013398225.1 Steatornis caripensis
ACCCTCTGCGCTCTGCCATTCAGCCAGTTTTTGACCCACCTCACTGTGCGCTCATCTAAGCCACTCTTCCTGAGCTTTCCTATGAGGATGTTGTGGGAGACAGTGTCAAAAGCCTTACTGAAGTCAAGGTAGACAACGTCCACTGCTCTCCCCTCGTCCACCGAGCCAGTCATGCCATCATAGAAGGCTATCAGATTGGTCAAGCAGGATTTACCCTTGGTAAATAAGGGATTGCCTGTGTTCAGCGGGAGGTTTTGTGAGATCCAGGGCTGTCATATGACCAGGAAAGGTGCCAGTTTTGGGAACACACCCTGTGACCATCCATAGAGTTAGCTTCTGTAGAAGTGGATGCAGAGGCTATGTCTCTACTAGCACAGACCAGATGTTGCAACAGCTAGCACTGTGTGCGTGTGCTGGCAGGTGAGCTGCTGCATCACCGGGGCTCTGGCCAATGCTTCTAGGCCTCTTCACCTTCTTTGAATTTTTCTGACTCTCTCCTTTGCCATGACTAAAACCAGTAATACGGTTTGATAGTAGTAGGCCATTAGTTAAGCTTTGTTTGAATGTCCTTCTCTTTCACGGAGGGGCTTTCTCTTTATCTTGTGCTGGGGCAGTGCAGACCAGGCCCGTGACTGGGAATAGTTTTACAGTAATTATCTCCATTGTCTGGTTTAACACAACATTAAGGAGCTAAATCTGTTATAGGAAAAAGGCAATAAAATGTTGCAGGATTACTAATTTGTAATGTGTGGTGGCCAAAGCTTTGTACAGGAAAGCTGCAGGCAAACTTGAAACAGTAGCCATATGTCTGCAAAACTGGGATATGTGGGTCTTGGAATAAACTTCCTAACAGACACGTAGAAGTAGCAAGACTATGCGTTAACTTGTCAGAGACCAGGCAAAGGCTTTGGTGCTTCCAGTGTTTTACCTGATAGGAATTCAAATCTTACGTAAAGATGCTGATGGTTTCTAGTCAGAGGCAGAGGATGAATTTGGTTTGACACTAGACTATTCTGCCTTATTATTCATGGAGAAGGGTATCGTGCATGGTCAGCAGCATTCCTTCCTAGGAGGGCTTGCAGACATGAGAAATCTATTTTACCCAATTAATATATTAAGATGTGATATTTATTGTGGGTGTCCTGTTCTCAATAACTATGAATTGACTTGTGGGTCTGAAATTGCAACTGTGCGAGCTCTCTGTGGAACATGCTGTATGTCTGTTCATCTTAAAAAAAATTATGAATGAAGTCAAGCAAGGTAGGGAAAACCATGTAATAGTTACTTTAAGAAAGTGTCAAAATATAGTTGAATCATTTTTGTTACTATTCACCCTATGTAGCCTGCATAGATTGAACTTTCATGTCAGTCGCTCTTTTCTTTACCTTTGCCTTTGTACTCCTCAATAGCAATTTGTAGCATTAAACCTTTAATTGAGAAGTAAATGATTGCTGTCAAGCCTATTGAAACTCCATGAATTTACATTTTTTTTTCTGGACCCAATAGTAGAATAATGATACGCTTTCAGAGAAGTAAGAAAATTGCTGTGTAGTTGTAACATGTTGGGTTATAATTTTGACTAATTTTCATGATTTCAAGATGTATAGCAAGATAGGACTTTTAAGACTGCCTCAAAGGATTGTCACTATGATGCACATTATATACACCTCCAGGAGCTGGGACTGCCATGATGCATAGCCATGGAGAATCTACGTTGGACCGTAATCACAAATAAACTCATGGCATTTATGAGGATGATAAATTCGTGTGGGGTGATATTAGAGAAAGGATTAAGGACCTGATTCTGATACTGGTTTTAGTAGTGTAAGCTGAGAGTAAATGGTAGAGGGATGCAAGAGGGAAAGACGCTGCAAAACTGGCACGAAATTAGCACTGGTGCTTTAATCCTTAAAAAAACCCAAACCTCTTTGTCACTTGGAGAGTTTGACCACCTTTAACCTCCACAGACTTCTAAAACTTGATTCCTAGCAGCCTACTTAGAAGGAAATGTTGAAATATTTGTTCAGTGTGCAAGATAAATATTTCTGGCTAGACCTTTCTGAGACTAGTTTAATTTTATCTAAAATGGTGAATATTAGAGTATCTCAATTTTTTTAATGAATTAGGATGACTTCAAATAGTCAAAATTTTGGGGTGATTTCAGAGGAAAAAAATGCTGTGGAGTAAGCTAAATGTGTTTCTTTTAAAAACATATCTCTAAATTATATTGTATCAGAATTCTTTTATGTATATTCCTCAGTATAGATTTTTTTCCTAGGAGTTAATACCCTCCCTCCCTCCCCCGCCGAATTGCATGCATAAGAAAACAAGTTTTGGTCTTATCAAAGCTTAAGCTTTGCTAATGTAAGTTGTTGCATAATTCAGGAAGCAGAAATCCTGACTTCGAAGGCGGCGGTCACAGGGCACCCTGGAAGCAGTTCTTGCAGGCACCGTTTACTTTCTGTTGAAATCAGTGTCTGTAGTTTACTTGGATACTGTTAGTGCCTATTCCTGTGTGAAACACAATACTCCATGCAGGACTTGAAGTTGTTTACAATGTGGAGGAAGCGGAGGAAGTGTGAAGTAGACTCTTTTTATATACATAAAGAATACGTAATGTAGAACTGAAAAAAAAGGCATCATCATTCTCCTATGCTTTGAATACTTGTGGCTTTCAGCCAAAGAGGTAGAAATACATCAGGATGTACTGGTCTGGTATAAGAGCTCAGAAAGCAAATTCGTCACTGTTTGCTCTTAAAATATAAATGATGCATAGAGCAGCAAAGCATTTTATCATTGCATGTTTATGCTTAGGTTTTTACTTACTTTATTGTTCGAACAGCAAATTACCTGTTTCTGGCTTAGAAAAACAGATTCTTTTTCTCTAATAACTAAGTTTAATATTAAAACTAAAGTAACTGTTCTGCCTCTTCTTTTTGTGTATTCATATAATATATATCCCTACAAGTGGTTTGAAAGATTACAAACACCTTTGGTTCAATGTAACTTTGCTAAAATAAACTCAGTCTTCAGTCTTGAGTTAGTATTTTAGATTCATCTGTCTTATTAATTAGTTGTGTGTATCTTTGGAAAGGAGTAGGTGCAAAAATAATTTGGGCTTTTACTAACGACTTAAAAAACCCCTTTTCTTTAAATATGTCCTGGACATGCGTGCATAGTGTGATTCTGAAGGATGTTCACGTACATTTTCAATACTAGAGTCTAGCTGACTGACTGGATTTCTTCCTCCAGACACCTGACTTCAGAAAGCAGATTTATGTGTGGAGGTGTATTTACGAAAGAGGCAGTAAAGCCTCTTTACTTAAATAGTACGAAAGAGCTCAATAGTTACAGATAGAAGTCAGAATAGACAAGCACTGTATTGCTAAAGTAAAATGAATACCTGAGTCTGCAAAGCGCTTAATGTTCGTTTGATTTGGCTTGAATCTCTTCAAGTCCTGTATGATGTTTTTTTGGAGGGGTTGGACAGGAGCAGTGCACCTGAAGCAGAGGAACGTTCCTGTTTGAGTTAGTTGGTAGGTATTCAAAAATACCTTTTTGAAGGTATTGATGATGCTCCTTACACACGCACTTCTCCACTCTGCCTTTGCTTAAGATCTGAAAAGACTGCTGTCTAGTTAATAAACTTCTGTTAAACATGTGAGGTGTTAAAATGCAGTACTTCAGCAGCTGACGGCTGATTAAGTGCATGGTTTTAAAACTCTTAAAAACGACTTTTCAAGGTTTCGCAGGACCTTTTTGCCATTGTTAAACACATTAAAATTACAACCGAGTTTCTTTATGTAAAGTAGAAGAGTAATTTACTAGCTGAAAAAACATTTTAAGATTCTTTCAAGTACAGAATATTGAACCCTAATGCTGACACGTTCAGCAGTTTTAGTCCATGATAAATATATGGAATAAAATCCTTGTTGGATTTCGAGATACATACTGTTGAAAGGTAGATTTACCTGCTGCTATTAATAGGCAAATGGAAGTTACTACAAAAATACATTTCAAACTCTTGATTTTGTGCTGTAGCAGTAGTTGGAGCAATTCCTTAAGGTCGTTAGGTTTACGTAGCTTTGGTTTTGCCCAGGCATAAGCCACTGTTAAAAGTCACGTCCTAGGAGCAATTGCTGGGGGAGGAATGAAGAGCCTTCTGCCAGGGGCTTGGGATTCAGGCTCTTGAACCTTCTGCAGGAGTGAGATCTTGACAACAGTTTGTTCCTCCCTCTGCCCGGGCTTTTCAGTCTTCTTCAGATCATATGCTTCAGGTGACCGCTTGACATCTTCATTCCCGAGGTTTCTCTGAAATTCTTACCTTGCTCCTGTCCGGAGCCCAAGTGGGACCGTTGTCCTTCTGATTCCAACCCAACTCCGTCTTGGGATGTTTCAAGTCGCCTCTATCCCAGGAGTGTTTTGAAGCTCAGTGACACCCCCTTTCCATCTTCTTGTCATTGGGGTCCCTGTTTTTTCAGGCTGCTGCTGAGTGTAGATGTCATTTTACAGAATTCATCTAAAGCTTTCAGGCCTGGTGAAGGAGAGCTGGTTCCCTGCTATGCTTCAAAGCTTTTCCTCTGCACTGGGTATTCACCGAAGTTCCTTGAAAAAAAATTTACTAGAGTTTGTGTGTAACAAACATTCATTCATGAAGTCACTGAACTGAATTATTCTGATTATTCTATTACACTAAACTGTATTATTTCCGTACATGGCTTATGTGTAACAAGCCGCTTGAGGTAACATAATTTTTAACAGTTCTGAACATGAGGACATCTGCTGTTGTCTTTTAAGACATACACATTTACATCTTCAAGGCATACTATTTTTATAGTCTGAGGAGAGAATAAAAGCAGCGTGGTTTGTCTTTTTGTGTGTTGTTGCTTTTCAGTAAGACAATATTTCATGCCAAATTCTCTAACGATGAGGCTTACCAATTGCATTGCTTTCTCTAAGTGAAGGCTGGATAAAACCTTCTACTTGCTCATGTGATAGGGGATTTAGCATGGCTGTCTATTAATTAGGTCAGTCAAGGGTCAGGTAAAGAAATGAGGAATGGCCCTTAAAATAGCTTGATAATTCTGATTTTTTTTTCTTCCTTCATATAGAGCATACAAATTCTAACATTTAGAACACTGCAGTGGTTGAACTAAATACATCAGTTGTAGGTGAGAATAAATAAATAAATAAATGTAGGAGAGTCTGTGTAAACAGGCATCAGAAAAGGTGTCTTACTCGCTGTACTGCTTTTTTTCTGCATTGAAGGTGGCTTTCACCACATGCCCTCAGCAGGTGCTTGAAAGGAACACTTTAGCTAAGCTCAGGAAAAGTAGAACATCTCACTTTGTGTCTTACCTGGGGAAACATAACCGGTCCAGCTCTGTCTCTGTCTCGTAGCCTCTGGTCCTGCGTTTGCCAGAAGAGCAGAAGGGTTCCAGGTCAGGAATCTGGGTGAAACTGGAGTCTCTGCTTTCCTGCCAGGCTGTTTGAAGTACCAAGCTCTTGTGCTTCTGGAGTACATGGCTAAACTCAAAGTAGAAAGTAAAAAGCGAGTGCTTCCTTCTGAGGTGTAATTCTTAGGGAAAAAAAAATAATCTGTAGTATAAGGAAACACACACTTCAAACCAACATTATTTCTGAAACTACTTTTGAGTAGTTTATGGCAAGAACTAACTTCCTTCTGGTTCTACAGTTACTGAGTCTTCTAACTTTATTCTGCAGTAAGGGTGTAGTGGGTAAAACGCAGGTAAGATGAACAGATGAATATAGGAAAGTACAGTTTAGTTGTCATAACGTTCCACTAGCAATTTAAACAGGGTGTGTGACTAACAGGCACCCTTTCTGGTTTGCTTTGAGGTACACTTGACAAATCTTTAAACATATGATTGAAACTTTCTTTGTCTTATTTCAGAACTGTATAATGAGTACACATTTCCCCCCCCCTTTAATTAGTGAGCTCTACTTCAGCAAGAGAGACAAAATATTGTAGTAGATTGAGCTCTGGACTGGAAACTACATCATGCACATGTGATTATTAAATCTTAGTCATTTAGTTTTCTCATCTGAAAAGGCAAGCAGCATTTGAGAAATTTTGAGGATGAAAACTAGTACAAAGTACTTGGTCTTGTATAAGTAGTACTTTTAGCTAATGTTTTGCTATGTTGTCTTTGTACTGCTGTAATCTAGTTTCTATTTAGAATTTTCTTTCCTTGGTGAGGGGAATCATCTTCTAGTTTTTGCAGTAATTAGTCAGCAGGCTGCCATTTCTTTTAAAGTCACATCTAAGTAGACCCATGCCTGATCTGTATAGTCGTGACATATTTTGTCTGCGTCCTCCTACCCTCTGCTGTACTGCAATTACAAGTAGAGAGGGTATTAGTGGATATGCAATCTCCTGCACGTACAGTCACCTAGATCCGTGAAAATCCATTAGACAGGACTGCACATCGTGGCCAGTGCTGAATGCTGGCGGGAGAAAAGGAAGATCTGAACAGGCAGGAAGAAATCATCCATCTATGTAGCTAAACCTGCTCCTGGCTTCAGGCCATGCTGTGCCACATGGAGATTAGTTCCAATTAGATGAAGCGGTAGCTGACCATTGGCTGCCTCCTCTAAGCCTCCTGGTCCCGGGCAGCGTTGATTAAGCGTTGCATTCATTTCAGCTGAGTGGGGAGAAGAGGTGAGGAAGTGTTCAGTATTTATCAGCTGAATGCCTGAGGAAGCTCAGGTCAGTACTTCCTCTAATAAGAGGTATTTCAACCTTCAGTTAACCACTACTCAGTAGTTTTTAATGCAGTGAAACTTCATTTCTTCAAGAAGCTGGAACTCATGTGTCCAGGACTTAAATTCATGCAATGACGTGAATGAAGACTGACTTTCTAAGCATGTATTTAGCTATCTGAAGACTTGGCTAGCTATTGGATAGGCAGAGGTGATACAAATTTGAAATAAATTTGAAACTCTTTTCCTGCGTTTAGGATTCTGATGTTGATTCTCTAGAGAAAATGTCCTGCACAGAAAATGTCTAAAGGCCGAATAAAACTCCTGCCATACCTTGTGTAGTGGAGCTGACTATTGCCCTCAAAGATAACTTTTAAAAATTTTTCTTTTCTTTTCAATAATATGCTAAAAACGGTGCATGTGTATGTCCTCTAAACAGAAGGAACTGCATGTATTTTCTTTACATATGAATTGTTATGACGTTCTTAGAAATTACGCTTCTGTGGGGTAAATACCCAGCAAAGTAAGATTTCCTTTGAAAGATAACTCGATGGTTTAACAATTCGCAAAATGAATCTATTTTCATGTCAAAATATCAAATTATATCTTAATCTTCCTATATTTTGTAATAATTTGTTATTTAAAAATAAGTTCCTATTTTCTATTATTGGGTTTCAGCGGTGACCAGAAAACCTACATGATGAATTAATATCTGTGAACTTAATCCTGAAAAGACTTAATTATGTAAGTAGCTACAGAAAGGTAATGCTTGTCTGTGCTCCAGGTTGCCAGCAATGCAACGAAGTATACAATTAGAAGCATTTTTTGGCCTTGGAAATACATACATGCATCTATTTACTCAAATACATAGAAACAATGTTTCAGGTACTATGAGAAAACATGGCACTTGCATAAAAGCCCCATTTATTTTGTACTGGCTTCATTCTTACACTTCATTACTTTACATAGGCTAAGCAGCTATGTGGAGAGCAGAGCAATAATGCAGTAGTTAGACACGCAGCTCTTGAAAACCGAAGGTGGATCTGTTACAGTGAATTGGCTGTGCTTTCTGTGAACGTTATCCTCAGCAAATCTCATTAACAACAATAATAACAAACAATAACAATAATAACTTCATTAATCTAATTTTGGTGCCGTGGGTGTTGGAGTCCAAGTACTAGCACTGTGAGAAATCGAGCTTTAGTTGAAGGTGGTATGACTTGAACAGGAATTTTCTCTACTTGAACTGTCCTTTCTTCAGTTGACAATCTATGTTGTTATACGCAAACGAATTTCTGTTTGCAACACCAAATAAACATTTGCAGGAGCAGAACTTGTTCTGTGTGGAAACTCTTCTTTTGAGTCATAGCGTGAAGAGAGCCTCAACCTCTCTAGATCACGTGCTCCTATTCCACTCTGCCTTGAAATGAGTAGTTAAAGGAAAATGCAAGTTAACAATTGAGTGGTTTTGTCAGATGCAACATATGGGACTGAAATATTTGAAGTAATCACAACAGCATGTCGTAGGTTTTAGAAGAATACCTTCTAAACAAAATTGCTCCCTCTCCTGTAGTTTTCCACACTAAGGAACTTGCAAAGAGACTATAAGCCTTTTCCATTACTTAACCTATCGAATTCAGTCTGTGCTCTGGCATTTTATCTGTCTAGTAAGTTTTGTCGAAGCATGTTAGTTTAATTTTGGGGAGCAATTTTTTTCTGTGTATGTTTATTGCACTCCCAATTGACCTATCTCAATAAGGCTTTCCAATGCTTTGGCTCGGATTCAGCTGGCTTACACAGATGTTTGAAACCAACATGAGAGAGTGTGTGTGTGTGTGTGTGTGTTCATTTTTTATCCCTGCCTGACTCAAAGAGTCACATCAGCAACAGTAATAATACAAACCAATTGAAATGGAAGTACCTGGCATTCCTCAACATGAAGTTGGTTATTTCTGGTGTCTGAGGCTAAAAACTATGATGCTTCTTGACATGATCCTTTTTTCCTAAAACTACGAAGATCACTGTCTGAACGCTACTTAGTGGAAGGAGCTTGTAATATCGTCACAGGGAAAGTGAGTGGACTATTACTATAAAACCATAGGGTAGTTCCTGTCTGAAGGGATCTCAGGAGGTCTCTAGTCCAACCTCTTACTCAAAGCAGTGTCAGATATGGAGAGAGAACAGGTTGTTGAGGGCAGTATCCTGTCAGGTCTTGAAAACCTCTAGGGATGGAGACTGTACAGCTTCTCTGGGCAACCTATGTAGGTGTTTCGGCTCATGGGCGGGATATTTTTTCCCTTATATCCGGTCTGAGCCTTTCATGTTTTATCGTATGCCTGTTGTCTCTTGTCCTTCTGCCATGTACTGCTGTGGAGAGCCTGGCTCTGTCTTCTGGATAGCCTCAGCATAGGTGCCAGAAGGCTGCTATTAGGTCCCGCCAAAACCTTCTCTTCTCTGGGCAGAACAAGCCTAGTTCCCTAATAGGGGATGTGCTTCAGCCCCTTATCATCTTGGTGGCCCTTTACTGAACTCACTCCAGTTTATGGATGTCTTTCTTGTATTGGGGACCCAAAGTTGGACTGTAGAATAAATGCAGACTAGTGAGTGCCAAGTAAAGCGGTATGATCATTTCCCTCAATCTATGCCCCTGTTATTATGCTATGCCCAGGATACTGTTGGCTGCCTTCGTTGCCTGTGCACCCTGGTGGCTTCTGCTCAGTTTGCCATCCACCAGGTCCTTGATGACAGACCTGCTCCTCCTCAGCCAGTCTGTTGCCAGCCTGAACCATTGCAGCCTGTATTGTTTCCTTTACAGGTTGCAGTACTTTGCATTTGTCCTTACTGAATTTCATAATATTCCAGTCAGCCCATTCTTCCAGGCTAAGTTCCTTTGGATGGCAGCCCCGCTCTTGGGTGTATCCATGGTTGCCCCTATTTGTTGTCGTCTGCAAACCTGATGAGAGTATGGTCTGTTGCCTTCTCCAGTTTGTTGATAAAGATGCTAAACAGGACAGGTCCCATTACAGACTCCTGCAGCACTCCACTTTGTACTGGCTTGCAGGTGGAAACATTAACTCTTTCCTTCTAAGTCCCATCATCCAACAACAGGTTTTTACCCAACTGGTTGTCCACTCATCTAGACTGTAATATCCCAACTTGGATGCAAGGATTTTTTGGAAGCCAGTTTTGAAAGCCTTGCTTAAGGTGAGATAAATGACATCTTCTGTCTCCTCTTGTCCATAAATCCAGTCATTTTACCATAGAAGGCAATCAGGTTGATTAGAGATGATTTACCCTTGGCTTAAGTCCAATTTGTAATGTCCTACTTGCCTTCCTCAATTCCTTTAGGATCTTGAGCTGAACTAGTCCACGGCCACTTCACCCAAGGCTGGCATTGTTTATTGTATCCCTAGTCAGGTCTGTCTTATTTGTGAAGAGCCGATCCAGCTCTGCATCACTCCTGGCTTGTTCACCTAGTATCTTCTATATCATCCCTGACGCTCTGCAGTAATCTCCTGGATCGTTTGTGTCCTCTCATGTTGCTCTTCCATCAGAAGTGAAGGAGGTTAATGTCTACCATAAGAACAGGGGCCTGTGATCTGGGGACTCACCTATATTCTCCCTATATAAATAGTGGTAGGAGGAAGAAATATCTGCATACGCCTATAGCACATGTGCATGACCTCTCAGTTGAACTCATAAATTCTGTTGAATACAAGTCTCTTGGCAGTATCGTGCAAGTTTTGGAATACTATAAAAAAGGAGAAGCTATTGTGTCTCTGGTTCCTCTGCTGCTATCTGTGGATTTATCAAAGAGCTATCAACACTTCTGTAACGGAGATACAGTGCAACTAGAGCAGCTCCTTGAGAAGCTGGGAAATACTAATTTAGGCAAACCCAAGGCGCTGCTTTCTCTTTAGGGCTTCGTTCTGTGTGCACAAGTAGCTGTTGCAGGGGAAAGGTCTAGCAGAACCCTGTAGTTCTCAGCCCATCCTGCTCTATCTGGCCTCAGAAAAGGCCATATGGGGCTGTTTCTAAACTAAAATTGTTGATATTAATTTCAAGGATTTCTCCTAATAACTACTAAGTGGGCAATCCCATCATCACTAAAGAAATTTAATTTTCAGGTCAAAAACCTTCTGGCTGGGTCTGCAGAGCAAATCAGCTGTGATGATTTTTGTTTTCCCCCCACACCCCAGTTGTTTTCACTTTCCTCAGCTCAGTTAGATCTCTCAGAGGTTTTGGTACATGGAAATTAAACTGCAAGCCACAGTCCAAGTGTTCTTCAGAGGAGACGTATAAATGAAAGGTTTGGAGAGCCTCCACACTGTTTCAAGCTGTCATCTGCTCCAGTTGAGTGAATTGTTAAAGTAGGTCCTACCTCTGCTACTAAATTAATAGGAAAGCTAGCGAAGGCAACTTGAAACTCTGCTGACTAGCTACCTACAGACAGGTTGCAGTAGTTGAGAGTTCAGGCAAGGTAGAAAGGATGGTCTGTCTTGCTGTCATAACTGATTTCACTCACCTGCAAAAGAGAGAATTCATATTCATCTTGCTAGATTTCTGTCTCTGATTTTTGGAATCTCTCCTTTTTTTCTCCTGTCCATTTTCAGCTGTTCCCATGCCAGTTACCTTTCTTAAAGTTGTTTTACAGCTTTGAGGTTTGTTTGGATTCTCAGTGGTTTCTGGGTGCCCTAATGGATGCTCCCCTTGTGGAGCTTATCTGGTCCAACTTTTTGCTCAAAGCAGGGACAACTTCAAAATACTGCAACGAGTGTGAATGGAATGAAACCAGATCAAACGGAGTCTGGTGTACCTATGGCTTATAGGAAATGGGGATGCCTATGTGGTTTTACCTTTGGATTCCTGAGAAAAGCTTGCCTCACTGCACTGAAACCTTGCTGAATGTGCCGTCTACTTCAAAGAAGGTTTAAAGCAACCTCCATGGCATTGACTGACCGCTTTCCTTGTTGTGGTTTTAGCCTGCTCAAACAGACTACAAGTTCAGTAATCTTGGTGACTGGAGAAGAAACTAATCTTCTGGATGAGCTATGGAGCTTCCAAGAAATAGAAATAAACCATAAATTTTGGCTAACAATAAAGAAGACATATTGGGGCTGCACTTGATCTAATCAATGATCGTGGAATAGAAATGGCACAACACATCTTGGTGAGTCAGAATCTCCACTGACCAGGAACCTCTTTTTAGGAAGAAAGCCAAAATCTGCTGCTGTTGCTCCTCTTGGAATTATAGGCTGTTTTTTTCAATTTGCAATTGTTCTGAGTCATGTGTAATTTTTTATGACTGCACAATTCAGAATAATTTAATCATATTATTCTTGCTTATGTCAACGTGTCAGTGGAAATATAACAAATACACCATAAAAAAGAATGTGACATTTTTCTCTTCTGTATTCTGCTGAAGAGAAAAACAGAGCACTTGCAATACCCCATGCTCATGTTAGAATAGTTTCCACACCAATCTCTTACATCTTAATTAATGTGTTTACATATATAGATCTGCAAACTGTATGCAAGTAGTAAACACTCTGCCCTTTACGGCCTCTGTTTTCAATAGCGTTGGTCTGTAGACCAGATGCCTACAGTATACAATGTCAAAGATTTTTTTAGGAGAGTCTGAGGCTTGGAGCTATTTAAAAATTTACTTTAAATTTTTGTGGGGAAGTGGATTTATTTTACATTTTTTAGTTTTTTGGATCTGGATTTTTTTTTCCGTTTGTTTTGTTTTGTTTCTTTGGTGGGGAGCAGGAGATCTGGATATTTTTCGTTGTTTTTTTTTACTTTTGGGCTAAACGTAGTCTGATGCTGTGGACTGAATGCCTGCTTACAGCTCAGACATATTAGGTGAACTCCTGGAACACATCTTCTAATTACTTTTTGTCCAAAAAGAATTTACTTCAAGCGCTCTGAGACTGTTCCACAATATGAGCCAAATACAGTGAGTGGTGACAATCAGGAAACGTAAAAGCCTGCATCCCATTCAAGCAAAAGACCTAATGTGCGTGCGTCTAATATATGTCATTAAGAAATAAGGGATTCAAAACCTTTAACTGTCTGGGCTTAAGCACTTACATAGGTCCCAACAGCTTTTAGTGCAGTAAAAATATTTCATAGTGTGTTTTAAATGTATGTAGATGTATGCTATGGTTTAAATCCCTGCAAAAGAAGACAATAGCTTTTCTGAGAATTTAACTTGTTTCTCAGACCCAATATATGAAGTCGCTGTGGCTCAAAGTTAGTGCTGATTTACTGTTTGTTTTTTTTTTTCTGCTTGAGCAACCATCCTTCTCGTAACAAAGAAGTGAGAGAATTTCACCTATAAATAAGTAAGATCGGTGAGATCAGGCATGTACCAAAACGCAGGCAGCACTTTCCTGGGAGTGTCCTGTCATTTCCCTTTCAAGCTGTCATCTGCTCCAGTTGAGTGAATTGTTAAAGCTACCAAAGGCAACATAAACCGCTACTGGCTAGCTAGCTACAGGTAGTTTGCTGTAGTTGTGAGAAATACGTTATTTATACAACATAATGGTGAAAGAGTGAAAAAATTAGCATGTAGACCTGCCTATGTACAACATGCTTTTGTATCTTTCCACTTATACATAGAAATAGCTTAGGGAAAACCACCTCAGTTGGGAGCAGTGCTGACTCTGTGTGTGGATACGAGGATAGGGTCTAGTTCTTAATAGCCTTCAAAAAGTTTTGCTCTCTGAGACAGACTGATGAAACCTAAACTGCTTTACCTAAAGTTCTAACAATTAAGTGGGTTCCAATGCATAGCTACATTAAATCCTGAGAATCCAGAACTGGTTTAGAGATTGGTGGTGCCAGCAATCCCTCCTGTATTTCTTTTCAGCTTTAAGAAAAGCAGAGCTGGCTCTTCTCTTCTCTTTGCTTTCTGACAAATGTTTTTGTATGCTACGTCTGTTAAACACTTAGCAAGCATATTTTCAGCTTCCTTTCCTTGGCTCTTATCTAATCGCTTTGGATGGATAGTCTTTGGGTCAGGGTGTTTTTGTGTGTTTACTCCAACCATATCTGGAAGGAAAAGAACAAAGTAGAAGTACATATAGTAACGAAGCCTAATGCTGAAATTTCTGCAGCTGTTACTACTGTTGGACGGCAGCTGCTGTCTTCCTATGTAATGTCTTAATAAAGTACCAGTTTATGTGAGATATTAATAGTATAGCTGACTGCCTTTATGCTGTTAAGCTAGTAGTACCTTGTTATAAGGTGTCTCCCGCTATTGCTTAGCACAGATTATGATGCAAACAGTTGCATCTGAACTGGAGTTCAAATGGGGGGGATTCTGCCAGCCTCACTCTCCCGTTGCTGACGTGCTGCCAGGGTGCTAGTGTGTCTGCGGCTCCTCGTGCTGGCCGGCACATGCATCATTTAAATTCCCAAACTCCACTGGCTTTGAAAAAAGTTTGCAGCCCCTCCCATTTATGCATTTTTCTGCATATTCATTCAAGGCACAAAAACCATAAAATGAATTAATAAAGAGATCATTAGAGCTTATTTTAGCACAATGTGCAAATGAAGAACACAGGACCAGCTTATAGCTAAAGCATCTTCTGATAGCCTGTGAGACCATCTGCAGCCCAGCTTTTCCATGATTTCTCCTAGAAGGTATTAGAAATGACATGTGATAGTATTTGTATTCATTCATATCGGTGATGTATCCCTTGGTTTTTATTTTGGTTCGCTGTTGTGTGTATACCTAGGAGAAAACTCCTACCAGAGTGAAAAAATCCTATATAGGAGTACCACCTGGAAAATTGTTTTTGGATGGTTATTTAAATCTTTCTGATGTCTAGACACTAATCCTTAACAAAATTAAAAAGGTTCATTTGTAGGATATAGAGCAGGTCTTGATAGGGGTTTTGAGGTAGGTTTCAAAAACAAGGCAGAATACAAATCGTGTACTTCAGCGTTCCTAATATGTCACAGCCTGAAAGGGCTCCAGAAACTTCTTTTATTGCAAGAGTAGTTACGTTTTTCTCTTGTATTTCTACAAAAGAAAGTTGATGAAGTGCATACAAGAATCACCTCATTCAAGGAGCTGAAACATTTCAGGTTTTGTAAATGTATTCTACTTGGAAAGTATCCTGACTGATGATCCGTTTCCCCTTCCTGGCTTCAGAAATGACCGGTGTGACCTTGCTATCTGCTCTCCCTCAGCAAGGAGAATAACAAGGCTTTTAATTTCAGTCATGGTACTGCATTAACCAGGGTTATATATTAGTTTCCATTTCATTTGGTACAAATCTTGTTACAAATGAGTGACCAGATTGAAGCAGGTTTTGGTGTGTTTATGTGTTTAAAGGGCTGCTTGCAGACGCTATTCAGCAGAAACAAGCTACACAGACCAAAATTATTTAACCAGATAAACTTTTTTTTTTTTTTACGGTGATGTGAAGAGTTGCTCTTGAAGGCTCTCTCTGGGAAGGATGGGCAGTGGTTTTGTGGAGGGCTGCAACAGGGCTGATGAAGCCGTGTCGGTAGAGCCCTCTCATGGAGATGGGATGTATGCCTGCAGGAGGAAGTTTCTTGTCAGCGTAGCTTTGCTACTGTCTTAGGCAGCATGAACTGATCTTCCAAAAGCATTCTTCTGTTGGCACGTGCGTCAGGGCTATTGCTCACATAACTACTTGGCTAGAGTTTGTGACTTCCTCCACGCGATCCAGCCTGAAACAACCGTGTCTGATGCCTTGATGTGGACTGGTCCCGTGTTGGACAAGAGCATGCATAGAGGTCCTCCAGGTTTTGGTATCTGCAGAGCTCAAGCCGAAACAATGTGTGAGAGAGGATTCTCTCTCTCTCCCCCAATTGCTGAAGCTTCTTACCGTCTGTAGTGGTTTTAAAAAAAAATTTGTTTTTATTCTGAATTACTTTTCCGTATGCGGATGAAAATGATCCCTTCTGGAATTAATCTCTTTAGTGTACCTTAGAAATATATTAATCAATTAACAGATACTGTAGGGAATTATACTGTGAAAAATTCAGCGGTTTAACAATAGAATATTTCTGGTTTTGATGATCCTCTTAGAATCAGTGTGCTTTAATGTTGCTGCCATGTCCACTGGCTTTTTTTGTGTTTCTTTTTTTAGTAAGAGCTGTCCAAGGGTGAGAATTGACCTAAAAAATCCCTCCAGCAATGTCTGTCTTGACAAGGTTGGACTTTAGATTCTGCTTCTAAATTGCCAAATAATGTAAGATGAGTAAACACAGTAGAAATAATAAGAAAAAGGTATTTGCCTGTCTCTGATTATCTGTGCTATGCTGAAACAAAAAAGTCACATTGGTGCTATAAATATTTCTATGATCTAACTTACAAGCAATATTAACTGTGTTTAGGACAGTCCAAAGAAAAAAAGATGACTATCTTTCAGCCATTAGTCATTCGCATTAAACCATGGACAAAATGATATTGTTAATTAGAGAAGTTGAGGTCAATTAATCTTCCTGCCTTTCATAATCTCAACCAAAAGGTTCCCATGGAAAACAAGTAGATTCAGCTACAAAAACTGGTCTTAAAATGAAAAACTTTGGTTCAAGTAACCACAGAAAAGCTGCTAGTGTATTAGCAGATATTTATTATGCTTTCTTTTATTGCAAAGAGTATTCACCCCTTGAACAGAGAAACAAATTACCTGCTAGATGCTGTCAAGAAAAAGATGAAGTTAGGAGAGGACTCATTTGTTAGAACCTCTTACTCATTTTCTGAAATGAAAATGTGAACATAAATACTTAGGGTTGTCTTCAGAGAAATATTTCTGCAACATTTTTATTTGTTTACCTTTTTGAAGAATAATTGCAAACTGGTCCTTTCAATTTCTAAAAATATGTATTTAGAAAAAATACGAACCCCAAACCAACATAAACCCCATGATTCAGAAAATCCTGTCAAGGACCACAGGGGAATAGAGGTTGAAGGAAGGATGGACCAAGTCCAGGGAAGATAAGGAGAGAAAACAGATCTCAACAAAATGAGAAAAGCCTACAAAGAGAAGGTGAAAAATATCCATTTTCTCATTTATTATTAGATAAAATAAAGAGTAAACAACTAGTTTGGGAGATCACATAGATTTTGAGAAACTAAAAGAACACTCAAAATCCAAACTAAATTAGAGGACAGAGTTTAGAAGCAGCATTTTAGGATGGACTGTGTAGTAATCCGATTTTCTAAAGATTAAATTACAAATAGTATTAAATTACTTTGCTGTTGGATGGAGAACTGGTAATACTTATTTCCTAGTGCAACAGAATGTAACCTACAGCAGTTTTGTAGGGTTCCCAACTGAAAAAATTGTTATACTTGCTGGTGATCCTGGGTGAGGCTCTCACCCAGGTATCACAGTGGAGTAAATTACGTGTGACTTGTTCTGACTTTAACCTGCATGAAAGGAGACTTAGGAGCAATGTCAAGAGGTACTTCGTTCAGACCACTACCTTTGTGCTCTACTTAAATTCAAATTTTCTGTTCCACTGGGAAGTAGAGCAAAATTACTATTTCAATTAATGAAATAGTGTGGTTAAAACATAATGGGCTGAAAAATTTAGCATGTATTAATAAGCTGTATGATGAGACAGACTGCACTATCTGCAAGCCTGAGGACTGTGCATGTTAGAAGGCAGGCTGCTTTTCAGAGTGACCTAGAAATGCTGGAAAATGGGCTGACAGGAACTCCATGAAGTTCAACAAAGGCAGATGAGCAACGCAGCGATTTGGATGGAATAACCCTGTCTTTGCAACAGTACAGGCTGGAAACAAGTGCAGAGGAAGCAGTTCTGTAGAAAAAGGTATGGGTGACCTGGTGAACAAGTTGAAGATGAGTTACCAGTGTGCTCTTGCAGCAAAGGTGGCCAACTGCAAACTGGGATGGTTAGCAAGGGTGTAGCCAGCACATCAAGGCACAGCGCTTCTTCGCCTCCATACAGCACTTGAGAGACCACATCTGGAGTACTGCATTCAGCTTGGGACTCCCCACTACAAGACGTGGATACGCTGGAGCTAGTCCTGTGGAGGGCCACCAACATGGTTTGAGGGCCACCAACATGATCAGAGGGCTGGAGCATGGGATGAATGAGGATGGGCTGAGGGAACTGGATTTGTTGAGACTAGACAAGGCCTGGAGAGCCCTTATTGCTGTGTACAAGTGCCTAGTGGGATGGTGTAGAGAAAATGCAGGCTTGTGGTAACAGGATCAGAGGCAAGGAAGACAAGTTGGAATATGGGAAATTCAAAATAGTTATGAGGAAGAAAATTTTTACCTTGAGGATGGTCAAATGCAGTGGGAGGCTGCCTGGAGAGAAGTGGAATCTCCATCCTCAGAGAGACTCAGTGCTCACCTGGAGATGACCCTCAGCAGCCTGGCCCAGCTGGACCTGCATTGAGTAGGAGCTGGGCCAGGGGACCTCCCAAAGTCCTTTCAAACCTGCATGATTCTCTTTTATTTGGGGTTATTATGAACTATATGCATATAATAATGGTTTGGATTTCATGGCTAACTAGATTATAAAATTTTGTTCTCTTGAAACAGTGTCCAGTTAACCATTTTCCCTGCATTTTTTTAAAAAAAAACTTTTCTCAAATTGCTTCGTAGTAGCGATGTCTGACTTCTAGGGAGCTATGAAAACTGATTTAAATGGGTAAGGATGGTTCAGATGGTTAGGTATGAGCTTGTTGGTTTTATGCATGAGAACACAGGACTGTAAATTATCTCCTTAAAAAAACCCTCTCCCCGCTTTGATACAGCCAAAGTGCCATCCATATATGTGCAGGGTTAGATGCTACAAGAAAAAATTAATCCCAGTTGCCCTACCTTTCATCTCCTGACCCAATAGTGTATTTCTGTCTGTTTTTACAAGTGTTATCGAAGGACTAGTTTAAAGTTTTGTCATCTGTGATTTTATGGCTCTCATGGACATTTTGTCAACTTGAGGACAAAAAGTTTCTCTAAGTCAAACACTTTAGAAGTGAAGCTTATAATTACTTTACTGTGGACTTAAGCTGCCAGGAAAATATTTAGTGATGTGAGAGTTCATTACAACTGCAAAGTTGTAAATAAAACATTTTTTGAGTGCTCTTGTCAATGGGGAAACAAGTTTTTTTTTTTCAGTTAATACATGTGCCTGTAAGAACAAGCATATATAGGGCATGTGAACTGTGGCCCCTTAAAACTGTCTAATGTTGGCATGTGGGCTTTTTGGCATCCGATTTTGAAGAAAGCTCAGGGTGTATTTTCGTGGTTTCCTCTCTTTAGAATTAAAAAAAAAGAAAAAACAAACAATAGAAACTAGTCTAGACCTGCTCCCTCTCCAGTCGTAATCATCTATCATAGTGCTAACCTAAGCAGATATTATAAATTTCTGGTCTACCATTTCAGAGCCCAGCATGTTATTGGGTTTGCGGCGTGGTGGAGGGGGAGAAGAGGGCTTTTATAATAATGTGATTTCTGTTACTTGGATTCTGTTTTATCCAAGCTGCCTGCAGTATTATTTATGAAATTTCCCGATCCATTTCTTTATTTAAAAAAAAAATCCCAAAGTCAGACCATGCATTTAAAATCAGTACAAGTGCTTGGGAAGCTTATGGAAAGCAAAGAGCACAAAGAGATAAGTGTTATTTCTTAAACTGAAGAAACAATATTGACTTTTATGGTACTGTTGTGTATTCGTCTGGAAAGAAGGGTGTGAAAAGATACCTAATTGCCTAGATAAAAGTTTTGCTTTAATGGATTAGAAAGTAAGCTGAAATCTTTGGGATTTTGTTGGTGGACTTCTGCCAGTGCTGTGCATTTTCATGCAATGTTCATCTCCTGTAACGTAGAATTCCTCTTAGAAGGAGGTGAGTTGACTGGTTTTTGGTTTTGAATAGGTAGATTTCCTTAACTGTGTAACTGATAGCAAAGAATGAAAAGGCATTCAAACTTGACACAGTTGTGAGTATACGATCTACTGGGAAAGAAAATGGGAAGAAGAAGGACAGAGCTACGTGAGTCCAACCAAGAGGTTCTCCTGACCTACTTTTAGGTAACAGGTCTTAAACTCGGCTGTGATTGACACTTCAGAAATGACAGACATTTTATACGATAGTATCATAGGTAATAACCCAAACAAAAGCTTTGGGACTTAATTATTTTTACTTTAAAATTGCATTTTCTTTTTGTTGCTTGTACTGGAAGATGTTTCTTCTTTGGCAAATTGTGTAGTCTATAGAGGAATCTACCTAGTTGGTCAAGAAGCTGTCTGCATGTGTAACAGGATAAATGTTGTGGATTCTGTGCCCACAAATCCAGAATTTTCAAATTATCCATCTTTGTTAGAGTTGCATCCGTACCTTTCACAACTTGTGTCCCTACTTTAGAATATAAAAGTTCAGAAATCTCTAAATGCTGCTCAGCTCATTCTCCCACATGTGGGAGAAATTAGAGCATCTAGTAGGGTTTTTTTATTGTTTTCTATATTACTACTAATAATAGACTTGTTTAAGCCCTTAAACAAAACCATTCATTCTGCAGAGGACTAGTAAATAGTTCTGGTTCAACACACTAATTTAAAGATTCCATCTTTAAAAACTTGCCAAGCTGGGAGATGCTTTCCCAGTGCATGATGTGTTTTGGGTACCTGCTTTGTTTGAGGGACCCTCATATTCCTGTCCAAGTGTGTGATTTGTAATTCTCTCTGAAAGCCAACTGGGATTCAGGATTCATCCTTGTGAAGTTCCGGTGGGATAGTGCAACACATGAGAATTATTTCTGTGGTGCCATTTCAGACAGCAGTTGCTTTTCCCATGTTGATAAATCAAGGGTGCTGCTCTTGGGCCTGGAGTCAGTAGATGTGTTTCATGCCATCCAGTGGAAGGGAGGGGTCATTAAATCACTGTTTCAATTCTGGTGACAGAGAGCCAGCCTGGAAGGGTGCACGTAGGTGTAAAATTAAAGTTGTACACGAATATTTGTTCTATCAAGACATGTCACAAAAGTTTGGAGATGGTAATGCTGGTGAACTCAGAGCTTAGATCGTGATTACAAGGTGAGAACAAGTAACTTGGCTAAGGCCCAGTTACTTGTTCAAGGCCAAGTTCACTAGTGCTGAATGCCCATAATCACTATAAGCACTCATTCACCAGGTTAGAGTTTTTCAGCGCTGCTGGAGAGCCCTCCCTTGCTCTCCCATGCAGTGCCCATCCCCTGTGCTGCTGAGTCTGCCTATCCCTGCCTGGGAAAGAAAATGTTACCTTTTTCAGTGTGATTTAAGCTTTCCATCCAGGCATCGTTAGGAGCAAAGAGCAAAATAAGGTGCTTTGTATGTGCGTGTGGTATGTGAAGCAGGTTGCAGCAGCCCAAAGCTTTTCTAGCACAATTACTTGCAGCACCTTTTTTTTCATTCTTGTATGCTTCTGAGCTTGATTTCTTCAGCCTTCACATTCACATTCGTGCCTGTAGCCTGATCTTAGTTTCCATGCACAGGTTGGACTTGCTCTGTATTGTCCATGACTCCTACCTTTGAGCTCTTTTTCAGTTATCCATAGAAAATAAATGCTGTTACTGTTTCCCTTGCTGAGCTGGCTTTTCATTTCCCATCTGCTTGGACCTTCTGCTTAACTTTTCCATTTCGGTTGCTTACAGTCACATCATTTCAGTTCTGCGCTCTTTTTCTGCTTTCTGTTGTGCTCTTTCAGCAGCTCCCAGCGACTCGTTATTGTGCCTTTCCTGTTTGTGCTTTTTTCTAGAAAAGTCCGCTACTTCTTGTGGCTGTGGTGAGAGGCAGATAGACGTAAGTAAATTGGGACTGTGCCCCCAGGAAGGCTAGTGACTTTGCAGTATTAAAGCTTGCTTCCTGTGAGCAGTGAGAAGTGGGGTTTTTTACTATAAGGAAACGAGTTTTTCTGATGAATCTTGTAAATGGATCCTAAAGTTCAATCTATGTAAATCACATTTCCTACTAGAAAAATAAGCTGTCATTGGAAAATTTTGCGTATTATAGCTTAGACGTATGGTCTTATTTTGTATGCCAGTACTGATGAAAGAAATCTGTTCCTTTCAAGGATTGCTTTGCTATGCTGAGAGCCTTAAAACTGATGCTTCTGTACAACACCAGAAACTACTTTTAAGACCAGCCCTTTGGAGAAGGAGAGCCAGAGTAGTCCCTCTCGAAACCAACCATGCTGGTTTGGAAGATTGCCGCTTTCACTTAACGCAGCAAGCAGTGGTACGTTTGGCAAAACAGTCAAGACCAATGGTGAAATAATGAGTTTTTTAGATTGCCATCAAGCTCCGGGTACCTGGTCATCAGGAGTGATTGTGAACATCTAAAGGCTCCCATACTTTCATGTGAAATAGTCTGAATAGTGAGTGTCTGGCAGTATTACTACAGTATAGGTAGTCAAGATACAGACAACCACCGTGAATGTGGTCCACTTTTCCATTTAAAGTTTCTACCATAAGCTGTCTAAAACCCCAAAAAGGCAGTTTAGATGACTAAAGCTAAAGAGCGGGGTTTTGTGCTCTTTGAAACACTTTTGGTTCAATTTGGTTTGCTGTTTGAGTTGAGAAAATAAATATGTGTATTTTGTTGTTTTATTTTTTGAGCATTTTTATTGTGATCCATTCATCTTTTAGAGAAAATCTTAACACTCAGAAATGGAAAATTTTGCCTTAATGTTAAGATGTGTCTATGTTGGGGTTTTTTGTTTCTTTTCTTTTCTCCCAATTTCTTGCTCTTGAAGACAGTGCAGATCCTTAACATTACTCACGTGGGAGTTCCCCTAATAGTGTGTGACAAATACATTTGAAGATTATCTACTGCCAGACTGGAAGTAAGATATACTTTCAAATACGTGTAGAAATAGTAAAACTAATAAAACAAAATCCCCAGTAATGGTTTCAGCCGCATTGCATGCGCTAAATGAACTAGAGGTACAGTGTACTTCCGTACTGTGCTTTCCTTTTCTTCATCAGCTGGTCTTCTAACCATCAGGTACCTTGTGAACATTAAACTTTGTTTGATAAGAACGACAACGAGGGGGCTGCACTTTTCATGTTGAACAACCAAACCCCCAAAAGTTTTGCATAACAATGTCCAGAAAGGTAATGTACCCCAAAGGAAGCTTTCCCTTGGATGTTCAGGGAGGTTAAGGCTAGAAGTCATGCTTGCTCAAGTCCACTGTGTCATGGATTTCAGCTAGGACTTTGGTGGAGAGGATTGCTTTTTTTATATAGCCCTCGTTATTTGTAGGCCTCTTTGCATGTTTCCGTCTGCTGTAATGAGAAACGAGAATGTGCCATTTGAACTTCAGGAACTAATAAAATAAGTTTAAGGTGCTAATTTGTAATGTGGAGATTAATAAACAAATCGAGCACAAGTGCCTTTCCGAGTTGGTTTTGTTCAATTTTGTTTGAAAGAGGCTGAAGTTTGGTGTTACTGGTCGGGATCACATTGCTGTGGATTGTTGAAATGTTTGAAGAAGCGGACAGACTTATTTCGTAGTTAATTGGTTCTGAAACTGATCAAAATTGATGATCCTTCATCTTTCTTGGCCTGAGTAGATCTCTCTCTGTTGCCTAAAATATGTTGCAAATAGGTATCTTAAGCTTAAGGACCCCATGCAAGGCTTAAAAAACCTTGTTAGGAGTGTTTCCCTAGGTCTGTCACAGTCTTCTACTTTGCCTTCATTGCATATTTTTTTTTTAAATGGCTTAGCTATTAGCCTGAAAATACTGTTTTGCTAGTTTATCTCAAAACTACTTCCTCTTCTGTTTTATTGATTGCACCATACTGTATAGTGCAGACGCTGTGTTTATAGGTCTGCTAGCTCAGTGTGTCCAGAACAAGCTTACATCAGGGGCAGCGGTTAATGCCTGCTCCAGATTAATCAGGTTTAAACAAGATATTTGTTCTCATTTTGTACAAGTGATGGATCTGGCACTATTTTCCTTTAGGAAAAGAGGCAGCTATGTAGCTAGAAAAAGCTTGTAATGGGGCTGCATAACTAGATACTAGAAAATGTGACAAGTGGGAATGGTGGGGCAACATTTCTTTCAGGTTCAATGAAATATGCCTGTGTTTAATGTTTATTGCCAGGGTATGTTTTTCAATGTCAGAATAGGAAATTGTTTTCTTAAGATTTTTTTTTATTTGTTATGGGTTTTTTTTTCTGTTTTGTTTTTGTTTTCATGTTGTTTTAGGCTTGAGTTTCTGTGAGTGGCACAGATGGATAAAAGGGTGAGTAAATCCTTGGTTTGCTTTGAAAATGGTAGCAACTTGAAATGAATCGGGTCTACTGGGAGGAGATTCTTGGCATTTTTTTATCTTCACAAATTTTCTTTCAGGTAGAACTCTTGTGTGCCTGATAGCAAATTCAGATGGTTTTATGTTGGCTGGTTTCCTTAACTACCATTCAGATTTTATTTCCATAATATTCACTTTTCTTTAATCTAGTATTTGCTTTGATGAGTCTAGCTCTTTTGGAGAGCTGTCAAATAAAAAGAAAAGTGATATACCCCATTTTATCACAGCTTTTTCCATGATTTATTTCAGTCTGATCTTTTCTGTGCAGATTCTAAGCAGATACAATTGATATACAGGTTGTATCTTGGCAAAAATAGAGCTGTATGAATCCATCTGGTACAGCAGTTTTAAATGAAATTATTCTGCCGTTAGTAGAAATCTTTCTTCAATCAACTAACTTTTTCCGTACTCTGGAAGACTGTTGCATGACTTTGCTTTCTCTCTATAACTGGTTAAATGACAGTTTCAGGTAACAAAATCAGAGCTCGCACTAAGATTCTGGACTTAGCGTATCTTATTTTTTCTGTTGAGTTTATGTTTTAAGAGTTTGCATTCTTAGTCAATCTGGTGCTTGATTTTTTTTTCCCTTCTGCCTTAAACTAAAGGGATAGAACCAAACAAAATTGTAGCAAAGTTCAGATAAGCTTACCATTTTCAGGAACGTGTATAACTGTGTGACAAAGTTATGTGTACTGTTCTATCCCTTACGTGCTATTTCAGATGCTGTGATGATCTTTGCCTGTGGTTCTAGTAATGAGTGGGGCTGTTGATGGCTACTCTGAGTGTTTAAGAATTCAAAATGGAAAAAAGAACCTGTCATGAAACAGGTGTTTCATTGCTACATACTGAGCAAAACTAACAGACCATGTATGTAAAGAACAGAAAACTATTGATTATATATACATTCTTTGACTATATATTGGGTTTGCATGGCAAGGTTTTGGTAGCGGGGGGGCTACAGGGATGGCTTCTGTGAGAAGCTGCCAGAAGCTTCCCCCATGTCCAGCAGAGCCAATGCCAGCCGGCTCCAAGATGCTGGCCAAGACCGAGCCCATCAGCCATGGTGGTAACACCTCTGTGATAATGTATTTAAGAAAAGGAAAAAAAAATGCTCCAGAAACAGCAATTGCAGCCCAAGAAAGGAGTGAGACTGTGTGAGAGGAACAACCCTGCAGACACCAGGGTCAGTGAAGAGGGAGGGGGGAGGAGGTGGTCCAGGTGGCAGAGCAGAGATTCCCCTGCAGCCCGTGGTGCAGAGCATGGTGAGGCAGGCTGTGCCCCTGCAGCCCATGGAGGTCCACGGTGGAGCAGATCTCCAATGCAGCCCACAGAGGACCCCGCACTGGAGCAGGTCGATGCCCGGAGGAGGCTGTGACCCCGTGGAGAGCCCGCACTGGAGCAGGCTTCTGGCAGGACCTGTGGCCCCATGGGGAGAGGAGCCCACAGTGGAGCAGGTTTGCTGGCAGGGCTTGTGACCCCATGGAAGGGACCCACACTGGAGCAGTCTGTCCCTGAAGGGCTGCACCCTGTGGGAGGGACCCGTGCTGGAGCAGTTGGTGAAGGACTGCAGCCTGTGGGAAGGACCCACATTGGAGAAGTTTGTGGAAGTCTGTCTGCCGTGGGACAGACCCTACGCTGGAGCAGGGGCAAGTGTGAGGACCCCTCTCGCTGAGGAGGAGGAAGGAGCGGCAGAGACAATCTTCGGTCAACTGACAGCACCCCGCATTCCCCCTCTCCCTGTGCTGCTCTGGGACAGGAGGTGGAGAAAGTGTGAGTGAAGTTGAGCCCAGGAGGAAGGGAGGGGTGTGGGGAAGGTGTTTTGAGGTTTGTTCTTATTTCTTATCCTGCTTTGGTGTTAATCAGCAATAAATTAATGGATTTCCCCATTTTTTGTTTGTTTTGCCCGGGACAGTAACTCCTGAGTGATCTCCCTGTCCTTATCTCGACCCATGAGCCTTTCGTTGTATTTTCTCTCTGCTGTCCAGCTGAGGAGGAGACTGATAGAGCGGCTTTGGTGGGCACCTGGTGTCCAGCCAGGGTCAACCCACCACACACTAAGTTTTTATATTACTGACAAGCATGCAAATGTGCTACCACCTGCCAAAACAAATAGAGAGGGTTTTTGTTATATTTATGTTAGCTATATGTATATAAGTAGAAGAATTTCTTGCGTTGAAATAGGATTTTTTGATGATGCATCTTTTCAGAGGTGTTAGGGATTGGTCCATTATCTGAATATTTTTTTTTTCTTAATATTTGAGTTCTTGACTACAAAAGCCATCTGCTTTTATACTTACACTGTATTCCACTTTGTAAAAGGAAAAGAGTGGTAAGATAACCCCTAAAATTTCATAAAGCTCTCAAGGATTCAGTATTTGGCACAGATTCATAGTGAAGTTTAGGGTGAGGTTTTTTGATCTGTTTGTTTTTTTTTTTTTGCGTTAAATATGATAAAAATTCACAGTTAATATCCACATGGATTTCTTTTTTACATTCTTGAATTGCCATCTGATGTAGTCTGGAAAATAAGGGTTGAGGCCAGGAAATTAAATGACAATTTAGGAAATAGAAGTCTGTCTAGCATAGTTTATCAGATAGTGAGGTATAATGACCTAGTAATACAATCTTTCACTGTATTTTTTATTAATTCTTATTAAGCCAATTAAGTTGTCTAACATTTCTACTTAATGAAGAAAGCAGTGCAATTTCTTGTTTGCAGTATTGGTTATGTGATCCTACCTTTAAGAAGAGAGAAATTAATGGCTGCCCAATGCTGATCCAAAAATGCCTGATTATATTGTAAGCCCAGAGTTTATTCTGTGGCTTGCAAGGCCTGGCTGGTTGCTTGGACTTAGGATGTCAGGGTAGCGTAAGTCAACTGTGTTAGTAGAGTGGTTCACGACTGTATATATAGAGCTGCATACTATATAATTAATGCATAATTAATATAATTAATCTCTTACATTCTTTGCAAGTTTATTCAGTGTATCATCATACGCTTGTCTCTCATTTCTGTATGTCTTAATTATAGCAAGTTTTGTTTCTCTCTTTGCAGTTAGAATACAAAGCTGTTTTCAGTTGGGGAGGCCTGAGAATTGGGGAGAAAAAAGTTGCTTTTCAGAGTGGCAGCATTGATAAATTCCGGGGACACTGAATGGGGAAGTAAAAGATTGGTGGTTACAGTTTCAAAGAAAAGTCTTCAACCCTGCATATGCACTTTCATATTTTTTGGGGTAGAAACCGCAGTGTTCTTGATAGCCCTGTACATTTCCCAATACTGATAAATACACATTGTCAGTAAGGAATGTACATCTGTCTGTGAATTGTTCTTTTAGAGATTAGGATATTTTGGTTACTTACGAGCTATTCCCTCTTGTTCTTAGTCTGCAAGGCTGTACTACTTGCTTACAATTTATTTGCATTTCTAGGAAAAGTGATATGCTGATCAGAAATCAGTTGTACATACATATTTTTTAGTTTTTGGTATTTGATCACAGAATCACAGAATGTTAGGGGTTGGAAGGGACCTCTGGAGATCATCCAGCCCAACTCCCCTGCTAAAGCAGGTTTGCTTAGAGCAGGTTGCACAGGAACGTGTCCAGGTGGGTTTTGAGTATCTCCAGAAAAGGAGACTCTACAACCTCTCTGCGCAGCCTGTTTCAGTGCTCTGTTACCCTCACAGTAAAGAAGTTCTTCCTCGTGTTCAGGTGGAACTGCCTGTGCTCCAGTTTGTGCCCGTTGCCCCTTGTCCTATCGCTGGGCACCACTGAAAAGAGTCTGGCCCCATCTTCTTGACACCCACCCTTTACATATTTATAATCATTGATGAGATCCCCTCTCAGTCTTCTCCAGGCT
>VZSC01004874.1:212056-243292 GCA_013398225.1 Steatornis caripensis
TGCTCTTTCAGTTCCGGCGCACAAGAAAGTTAGCAGAAGCAAGCATCGACCTTGGTCTCCATAGGGATAACTATAAGCAAGGGCCTTTCTGCATACCATTGCTTCTGATGTTCCAGCACTAACTATAAACACCGAGCCTTATCACTGCTAGAAACAGCTACTGTCTGGAAAAACATGCAGTTAATTTCAGAGAGTGCAGCTTCTAAGAAGAGATTTAACTAAAAAGCAAAGTTACTAGAAGAAAATCGGTTCAGTCCTGGCCCAAACCAGGACAAATGCAAAAAGATTTTACTGTGTGTATGTATTGTAAAACAAATATATACAGAAGGTTTCTTAAAATCGGTTTGCTTGCTTACTTTCAGATGATTGTTTACAGTAGGTTAAAGGAAGACTGCTAAAATAAGAATGCTGTCATGTGTCATTTCTAATGCGCTGGTCTGAATCATGCTTGTATGCAATCACTGTGTCAGCTTACTGCAAAGCTGCCAAGCTGCCCACACGTTCCCATGATGAATTTGCCAAGAGAAGTCTGATCTCCTTCTGGCCATCTGCATTTGTTTTGAGTCCTAATTCCCTGGGTGTGTTTATTAGCTACTGTATTTATTTGTGCCTTTTTTGTCATAAGCTGCTTTTTACTTTTGTTTCAGTTTCCCCTGTTGACTTAACTTTTTGAGTTTGCTTTTGAAAATCCTATGGACTTAGAATTGAGCTGTGAATATACTTCAGGTGTCTTGGCTCTTTGAAAAAATTGTGCATTCAACATGCGGCAGCAGATCTATCACGACTCCAGAAAAACAACTTTGAAATTATAAATGCCAAATGTCAGGGTATAGTTCGTAAATACTTGTTAAAAATACGTGTTTAAAAAATGTGCATGAAACAAAACCTCTGCCTTTTGGCATTTCATAGGTGAAACTAGGACTGTTCCTTCTTTTCTCGTATGGTCAGTGCTGTGCCCATCAACTATAGTATAATTTTTTTCATTTACCTTCAGCATGCCTCGCAGTCTCACAAGCCCTGATGCGTGCCTGTTCA
This sequence comes from Steatornis caripensis, assembly GCA_013398225.1. Lineage (NCBI taxonomy): Eukaryota > Metazoa > Chordata > Aves > Caprimulgiformes > Steatornithidae > Steatornis > Steatornis caripensis. Next base: position 213,092 of record VZSC01004874.1, read on the forward strand.
CAAGGGCTTTATCACAAGCAGCACAAGTGCTTTGTCTAAACCGAGTTCTGCTGTTTACACCTCACCAGTCCTCCTTTTCTGGCTTTCTCCTTCCTTGTCCCAGCCAAGATTGTTACCTCTACGTGGTTGGCTTTTCAAACTCCAGTGCAGGCACTTAGTAGCAGAATTCACTGCTATTTTAGGGATCTCAGCTGCAGGCCAAGGTACCTGTGTGCTCGGTACTGTATGAAGACTACAAAACCACAGTTCCTTTGTCAAAGCAGCTAATGGATTGTTAATCAATATAATTTGTAATACTGATTTTTAAACCTTGATCCAAAATGCATAATCCAGAGTTAAGCAATGTGCCTCACCCAGTGTCCAAATGGAGATCTGAACATAGTTTTGGGTGAAAATAACTGTACTTTTTGGAAAGATAGCAGTTCTGTCTTGGCAATGACTTTTCTACTTGCAGGCTAATAATACTTAGATAATGTTTGCATTACAAATGGTTACCAATCTTCTTTGCTTCTGAAAATTCACTGAGCTGGTTTTTGTGTGGGTTGCCAGAGGGTTGCAATAGAAAGTTTGTATTTTCATGTTCAGTTTTCATTTCTTAACTCAATGCTACACATCTTCAACCTGTTTCTTCAACCAACTTTCTGCTGATCATATCCTGGTGATCTGATCATACTCTGGTGATCATATCCTTTCCTCTTATGAAATTGTAACTGTCTTTGTCATCTTTCTCCCTTGTCTTCATGAGTACCATTTAAAAGGATTATTTTTTCTCTAAAATTTTAGTAATTCCTATTTTTTTAAACAAAAATTGGATTCTGCTATTCAAGCCCTTCTTTTGCAAATAGTTTCTACAACAAATCATTTCTAAGAAGAAACGTGGAACTCTAAGTTAATGTAAGTTGACAGTTTGCAGGGCTATTTTTTCCCTCAGGTCCAAAAGACTACCCGTGATGACAGAAAACTGTGTGTGAATTTGCACCATTAAAAAAATCCCTCCCTCTCCTTACCTACAGGGGTACTTTGTGTGATCACTCTGGCCTAAAGCGCTGGTTGCAGAAATGTTCCTCCAGATAGCTGCATTAGTTGCCTGTGCTTGTAATATTTTTTGGCAGTAATGACAGGAACGAATAGAGAAACCAGCAGTGACATCTTTAGCCATGTGTAGTGCTCCAACCCCAGCGCCTTGCCATGAACCGCATTTGTTTTCAGCAGAATGAGTTTATTATGCAGTGCGTGTTCAGATTAGTTATTCTAACTATTTCCTGGGGTATTGTGCCTTGAAATGAGTGTTGGACATGGAGTATTTAAAGTATTTATCTGGTTTCTCTGAAGTCATGCTCAGATAATAAAAATGCAACATGAAGGAGAAATGCTTGTAAAACTTTATTTTTGCCTGTTTGTAAGGTGATTTTTTAAAAAATACAAATTATATGAAATGTAGCTTAAAACACTTGAAAATTCATGTGTGCCATATTTTTATAGAGATTTTATAAAAATTTCTTTGAACATGTAAAATTTTGCAGGCTTATGGTTTTGGGGTTTTTTTAAATATTTTGATCTTAAAGGGGCTTATGGTATTCTAGGTATCTGAATCTGTTTTCATGTAGCTCATACCTAGGAGGACTATACACACTTTTTTTTGCTTCCTCAGCCTAAGAAGTTTTCCTTAAAATAAAGCAAAAGAAAATAATTTTATTAATTTTGACTTCAATTCCTCCTTAACAGTACTGGAGTAGTATGAGAAGCAGAAACTACTGAAGACAAAAGCTTGGCCATCAAAAGATTTGTTTGCAAACAGTTACGCATACCAAAGACCATGTTTTCCTAAAGATTGCGTCTCCTTCTGCAGTAGAATTTCTCCTGGAGACAATCTTGTGCATGAAGTGGTGTGAGCAGTATGGGATGATGTGTGACTTGCAACTAGTAGTGATGCCACTGATTTTTTCATTTGGGACATCTTGGGGAAAAAACTCTTCTCTGGTAACTGGAGAACGTTTTCAGACTTTCAGCCAAAAGCATTTGTCTTGTTTGCATTTCCTTTTTCTTTTTCTTTTTTTTTTTTTTTTTTAGAATATGGAATTGCAGGGTTCTGTAAGTCCATTTGTTCAAAGAATTGATTCAGATCTTGAGCAGACTTGTATTTCAGGCAGCTGTGGGATTTTCTCAGAGCTTTGTCTGGCAGAGCGCTCCCTGACGTCTTTTACTCTGTTCATGGTTACCTGCTGCTGCGGAGGGAGGCTGCAAGAGGTGGCGCAGAGCCAGCTAGCCTCCCTCCAACGATGCACCTACTTGTCTGTTGTCCCCAAAATACTTTAGAGACTCTGATTTTTCTCTAGTAGTATCTTAGATCAGCAATCCAGAGATTTCTTTCTTGTAGATTGTACTTCTAGATATACTTCCTTGCTACACCTTTTTACCTTCCTCTTAATTTCTTCCTTGTCTGCTCCATGGATCCAGTCAGCTCACATATACATGCGGGTACTTGAGTTTAAATGTTGGTGTTGGTGGTTGTCTCCTGTCCTCGTTTGAGCTAGGACAGAACCAATTCTCTTTTTAGTAATAGGGAACATCTGTCATCTGTTTAACAGCCAGCTCGGCCTTAATCCGTGACATCTCCTGAGTCCCAGGGATGACGTGAAGTCTTATGGACCTTGATCGTCTCCTACCAGAGGCTGAGAAAAGTCACTGAGTCAGAGAACCTTGGATGTGGACGTCATTTCTTCTTCTAAGCCAGCCTCCTTCTGCATACTGTCAAGCGAATAGCTTTGTGGCATACCTGCAGTGAGGCCAACAGAAGGAAATAAGCTTTTTTCTAAATGAGGAGGAGTGTCTAAAAATGGAAATTTTGGCCTACTAGAACAAAAGAGGGCTAGGTCTTGAAAGAAACTGGAGGAGCTTCCCTGCAATGAATACTGTTTGGAGATGCTCCTGGCTACCCTTTAGTGAAGCTGAATCTCATTAGTGCATAGACAGGATGCACACGTTACTTTAATGCACTTTCTTGAGAAGTTTATACAAACTTAGAAATTAGCTGAGCTTCAGATATTCTATATGAACAAAAACTATGCCAATGCAATCTAATTTGTATTAAGACTTGTCTCTGCTGACTGTGAACAGAGGCTGAAACAGCTCTTGAAATACTTTGAATGTGCTCTCTCTGTTCTGAAGCACTGCTTGAGAATTCGGTCGAAAGCCAGTGCAAAAAACTCTGATACAAGATGATGTCATGCTGTTTATGCTGGTTTGTGGCTTTTCAGTACTGCAACTGAACAAGAGAATTGATGTTTATGTAATAGCACTGAAAGAACCTTGTAGTTGAGGGGTTTGGGGAGAAAAGAGAGAGGCTGGGCAGAGGTTAAGAGCTGAGCTAATAAACCAACAGAGATTAAATAATGAAAGAATATTGAGAAATATGCAGTCATAAAAATCACTGCTACGCTTAAAAAACTTCACAACACTATAAATGGAGAGACGAATTCAGAATTAAATGTATTTGCAATGAGTTAACTTCTTGAAAATGAAAACGAAAAAAACGGTCTCAAAGAGCTTTCCATACAACTGAGGATACAAGAGGGCATTTGTGTCAAATGCGCAATAAAAAAAACCCAACACAGCAGTTCCACCACAAGGTTTGTGAGAAAGGAATATAATGAAGTGTCTGAAGAACAACTTAGTTTTACCAAAACCAGGGCATATAAAGAAGTATATGAAACACAGCCCTTGAAGAACTGCAAACTTTTGCCTGGGAGGCTTAATAATAACTACATTTTTCATCTCTATGATGTATCTGATATCTTTTGAAGGCGTAAAGCGGTGAATAAATCAAAACAAATTAGGCAAATGTTAATACTCATGGTTGTGGTCTCTTGCCCTTGCGTTGCTTTTAGATAGTCACACTGTTGTTCTTCTTGGACAATTTATTTGTAATACAGAGAGCAAAATAAAAATGTCCACATCTTTTGTTATAGTTTGGGTGGACTTTAGGTGATGGAAGTCGGTCCCATCCAGGTGCGCACAAAATGCGGCTCTCAGAGTGTGTAAACCAAGCTGGACCTAGAGCCCTCTCTGCTGGATGGCTGGGAAACAACACTTCAAACAGGAAAAACTAAGAATTCTGATGTAGAAAAGAAAATCTGAGAAGCTACTGCAAGAAATCTAGACGTAAACCACAAAACCGATGCAGCTGAGCTCTTCCTATTGTAAGCGGATGAAATAGCATATATTTCTTGCATAAAATGGCCTCCTCTTATTAAATCATCGGGCAATGTGTTTTAATGATAATTCTTTCCTTTTGAGCATACACAGTATCCAATGGGAAAAAGGAACTAACATTCCATCTTAGAAATTTGAAAAATCCATAATACCTGTGCCAAAGAAGAGTATGCAAGTAAAGAATTTTAAAACCGTGTATAGCATAGGAGGTGTATGTGGGTGCTGTATTTTTGTGGTAATGCCCAAAAGAAAATAACACTTACTGTAGGAGCTGTAGGAATATGTGGAAAATATACTATTCCAAGACAAAGTACTTTTTTGAAAAGGCACTTGACAAGGTGTATCAACTTTTTGTGTATCTGTTTTAAAATAAAATATATTTTCCAGTAAGAGGGGAAACCCTACCATAGTAACTAAAGTCCATATCTTATTCCTAAAGTGAAGGCAAACGCAGACTTGTTGAATTTTTTGCTTTCAGAAAATTTGACTAATAGAAACAGGAGAAAGGAGAGATGCAGAGAATAACTGGAGTGCCACTTTATTGCCAGCACTGACAGATCCACTAGAACTATGCAGCTCCCTAAAGTTCAACCATTTGGAACTGATGCTGAAGTGTGTGTGAGCACACACGCACTGCTTTTATGTGGGTTTTTTTTAAGGCAAAAAAAGGCTACTGGAGATAAGAGGGATCAACTTTAAATAAACTTGTGAGGAGCGTTTACTCTCCCTTCTTCCATCATCTTTCAAAGTGTTGTAGCAGCTGAAGACACTCGTGACATATCTGGCCACATAAAATTCATGTAAAGACAAGAAAAAACAGAGTTTGTGTATGCTTTTGGAAACATTTGAAATCTTGCGTGCATGGAAATCTATAGCAAAACAGTTATTGACCTTTATTAAACTTCATCTCCCTCCGTTTCTATGTGTGGGAGAAGAATGTTCTGGGAATGTTTGATGTTCTGTAAAGTGTTCATTATGAAATTTTTTCTGTTTCCTTTTTTCCAGTCATCATTTCGCTTAAGGGTAACAACTTGATTAATGGCATTTTAGTGCAAATAGTGTTGCCTCAGGGTCTTTTTTTCTGCTTTTTTGCAAGCAACAATGACATAACCACTTGAAAATTATTTAGATTAAAAATGGCATAAGAAGTGTGGAGTAGTAAGAGACAGGAAGATTTTATAGTATATTTTTGTTCTGCAAGAACAAGTCCTCTGAGGTGAGTGTTTCTGAAAAGAAATGAAGCCTGTGCAGGTGATCAAACTGACCGGTATGGATTTATCACGTTGCATCACTCACTAGTTCTTGTGCGAAAGGCAGTAATGACTTTCTGTAAAGGACTGTGAATTTGTTCTCTTGAAAAGGTGGGAGTGGTACAAATGTACACGGAGGGATGTCTTTTGTATTTACGCTCTTGCTTTACCTGGTTTTTCCTGTCATTTGTTGACCCAGCTAATTCTAATGGTAGCATGAAAAAAGAAATTTTAGAAGGGTATTTATAGAGGTAGTTGTGAAAGTATCTTAGTAGGATTTATTTTCTACAAGAGAGTAAGTGCAAAAACATTACGTTTCCTCTTTCCTGTCTCCCAAGGTCTTTTCTGAAATATTTTTTCGTAAGAAACAAAGTATGTTGTATATAGTTGTACAATAGATGTAGAATATTGGAATAATGGCTTGTTTATATATTTGTACACACACACACACGTATCTTCTTGGTAGATTAATAAATGCTCTCTAACCTCTAGTACATTAACTTTTGAATATGTTTTAGCTACATGATAAGCGTATTGCAAAGATTGTAGACATTTTTGGTGTTAACCTAAGAGGGACCTCAAAGACACAGTCTGCCAGCACTGATTCTGGAGTGCAAGCAGTGCAGGCGTGATGTGAAAGGAGAGCTGTAGCATGTCTGTGGAGCCACCAACCAGTGGCTATAGTGGCAAAAAAAGGCATAGATTTCATGTGTCGTGTGTGGAGGAAACTCCTCTGACATTCCTTTTTATCCTCTAAAGCTATCCAAGGTCTGATCCTGCCCATCAGTCCTGCCTGGCTGTAGTTACCACAGCAAAGTAAAACTGCAGCAGTCAGGGCTCTTGGTGCTGGTGTGCTAAACCCACGGTTGTGTTTCTGCTGCAAAGGCATCCTCTTTCTTACAATATCTCGGGTAATTTCTGAAGATGTTTTAGACAGACAGACCTCGAAAAGCAGCTATTTGGCNCAACCAGTGGCTATAGTGGGAAAAAAAGGCATAGATTTCATGTGTCGTGTGTGGAGGAAACTCCTCTGACATTCCTTTTTATCCTCTAAAGCTATCCAAGGTCTGATCCTGCCCATCAGTCCTGCCTGGCTGTAGTTACCACAGCAAAGTAAAACTGCAGCAGTCAGGGCTCTTGGTGCTGGTGTGCTAAACCCACGGTTGTGTTTCTGCTGCAAAGGCATCCTCTTTCTTACAATATCTCGGGTAATTTCTGAAGATGTTTTAGACAGACAGACCTCGAAAAGCAGCTATTTGGCAGTCTCTGCCAATCCACAAGCTGGATTTAAGTGTTAAGCATTCTGTGACTGTCCATGTAACATGCTAAATACTTTTAAATGTCTTTCCTGGATGCAATAAGGAAATCCAGTAAGTCTGTACTGATTTTTCTTACTGTAACTCAATGTGTATTTGAAAAACAAGTTTGCCTTGAACTCACTGTGGCCGTGTTTCTGTTGACTGGTTTCACTAGGTGCTGGACCAGGCTCTTTGACTATAAAATGATGGTGATAACTTTATTGTACTGCAGAGTTCTGTTAATTCATATGAATATCTGAGATAACCAAGGTCCTGAAAAATTTCCAGATATTAAAAGCACAGTGTTTACAGTGAAAGTGAACGTTATCCATGTTTTGTGTTTAGAAGATAGCCAAACAAATGAGTGAGTGAGGTGAGAATATACTGCTGCTCTCTTCTTCAAATGTAATTTAATAATTTTGCAGGCAATAGTCTTGCAGTGTCAGAAGACCTTAACTCATTCTGTGCCGGGATGGAGTCATTGTACTGTACAGGCCTGTTCTCTTATGACCCAATAAAAACTTTTTCCAAAATCATTGCATAGCTGTTAATTCTGTTGAATATTAAGTAGTTTTTCTGACGCTGACTTTAACTGTGCTATATTTTGCTGCAGAATTTTCATAAAAGGAGTATCTCTCATATATATGTATACATGTTTTTTATTTTCCTTTTCTCAGGGCATGGCTTTTACCTTGGAGGAGAGGCAACAGTTGAATATTCATGGATTATTGCCACCTTGTTTTTGTGGTNACATGAACATCTGAGATAACCAAGGTCCTGAAAAATTTCCAGATATTAAAAGCACAGTGTTTACAGTGAAAGTGAACGTTATCCATGTTTTGTGTTTAGAAGATAGCCAAACAAATGAGTGAGTGAGGTGAGAATATACTGCTGCTCTCTTCTTCAAATGTAATTTAATAATTTTGCAGGCAATAGTCTTGCAGTGTCAGAAGACCTTAACTCATTCTGTGCCGGGATGGAGTCATTGTACTGTACAGGCCTGTTCTCTTATGACCCAATAAAAACTTTTTCCAAAATCATTGCATAGCTGTTAATTCTGTTGAATATTAAGTAGTTTTTCTGACGCTGACTTTAACTGTGCTATATTTTGCTGCAGAATTTTCATAAAAGGAGTATCTCTCATATATATGTATACATGTTTTTTATTTTCCTTTTCTCAGGGCATGGCTTTTACCTTGGAGGAGAGGCAACAGTTGAATATTCATGGATTATTGCCACCTTGTTTTTGTGGTCAAGATGCCCAGGTTTATAGTATTCTTAAGAATTTTGAAAGGCTGACATCTGACCTAGACAGGTAAAGTATGGCTATGAAACTTTATCCTAGTTATCAAACCATGAGTCCTTTTTTTTTTATAGTAGTACAGATGAAATTTTGTGGGGGTTTTTTTCAAGCTGTGGTGGTTGATGATTGGGAATCATTAAGTGAAATACACGCTTTTGCTAGAATGTTTGCTTCAAAAAATCAACTCCTAATTTTAAATTATAATATTCCACTGCTGTTCACATGAACTCATTATTTCAGTAACCAAATGATACAAAGGTCATCAGAAGCAAATGAACTCTTGTAAAACTCAGTAGTGTCTTTACATGCATATAGATATATATGCACTGAAACAAATATATACAACAAGAAAAAAGGCATTTTATCCCATTGTTGTATGTGCTTCTTAACTCATAAAGAAATTTTGCTTCTATGTTAGATCATAGAAGAAAAACACTTGTGTTTCTCAAAGCATCACAGATTGAAAGTTACAGGTCTAGGTATGTGAAATTCAAGAGGAGAGTAGCAGTATTTCCGAATCTGAATTCTTTATTTTTTTAGCAAAAAATTTTTGATATTTAAATGACTCTTTGCCAAAATGAAAAATTTCTTCAGGAAAGGATAAACCAAATAATCTATCAGTTTTAAATAACAGAGTATTAAAAGTTTGAATGCTGTACCATTTGAACCACAATTAAACATCATGTATGGAAGTTTTGATCGCAGTGGGAATCATCAAATAAAAATAACTGTCTCTGAGTATTGTGGGAATACTTTGCAGAAAACTTGCTTTATCATGTTAAAGAAAAGAAAAATCTCTCTGTCTTGGGGATGATGGAGGAAATTAACTTTTTTTGTGTAAGCACACTTAATCCACATATGATAGACACAAATAATATACAAGTATAAATAAATATATGTTTAAAAAGAAGTGTAAATAAAAGGTTTTCCAGAAGCCATTTGCTTCAGATTTTTGTTCCCAAATCTGTCCCTCTTAAGCATAATGTCTATATATAATTAATTAAACAAAAGCTCAGTATCATTATTTCCCACCTATGAGTCTTTGTTTGCATTTTCTTATTTCCAAATAAATAGTTGGGTAAGGATGAAATTTGTTTCCTGCTTCTTTGACCAGACATTCTTAAAACAGAAGCGCAAGCATTACAATATTACATCCATGTGTCTTGTTGACTGTAGCTTGCCATTTTATACCATAAAGGCGGTTTTTAGTATAAAGGTTATATTGTACTGTGCAGCTTTGCAGTACAAATTTGTTGTTGTTAATAGGGTTTTACTGGCATAGTTCAGCTGAAAAAACTAGTAAGTCTTTGGTTCATAGAAATAACTTGTAACTGTTTAAAATGTAGGCTTTTTTCTCACTAACGTGATCACTAGTCAAAATACTTCAATTAGGAATTTAGTAATTAACATAAGAAAAAAAATTAAAAGCTGTATTTCTTTCCCAGTCTTATTATATGTCATGTGGCAGTGGTATTTGCTCAACTATAAATTTTGATCCAGGTATTTGTATCTTCTCCCTATAGTCTGAATAAACCGTGGCTCCGTTTATGTTGCTGAGTAAGCTCGGCTAGTGTCTCCGTCCCTGGAGATCTTCAACACCTGACTGAACATGGTCCTGGGCAACCTGCTCTAGTTGACTGCTTTGGGCAGGGAATTGGATGAGACGATCTCCAGAGGTCCCTTCCAACCTGAGTTAGTCTGCGATTTCATAACGCAGATCCATAGCAGTTAAGAAATAAGCTTGGATTATTGGTCTTGGATCGATGCAAATTTGTGTAAATTAAATCAAGTTGGCCCTTAAGGACTTAAAATGATGTAAATCCACAAGTCCCCCCCAAATGTAATTGTTTCTTTAGGAAATCATATTTGTATTCTCTGTGAACACCCAGCTGGCATAAACTGACTGTTCATGTCATGCCATGCTGTGAGTATAAAATAATTTTCTCTTATATTAGTGGGGCTTTATATTGCTGTGGTGTTTTCTCCAGTTTTTAGCAAAATAAAATAATTTATGCGTTACATGTGTAGGTTTATATTTAAGACCTCTAACTGAAAGACTTGGTAACGTTTGCATGCAGAAGATGTCCCCTCTGAGGACTATCAATGGTGACATCTTGGGCTCCTTTGCAGAGATAAAACGCTTGTGTGAGTTGAGTGTGCAAAAACCTGCACGTGCAAAATGTGTTTATAAGTTAAGTGTCTGAAAATGTTATTGGAGTATGTCAATAGGGATCCTGCTCTTAGAACACGTTCATTACATGTGTGTGAGCTCAGAAGTATTTTTTGAATAAAAAAAAAAATTGCTGTCCTTGAAGGGAATATATGAACGCTGGTCTCATGTACTCATACTCATTCTGAAACATTTTAAAGGGAAGAGTGATTGTGATCCTGCTGCAGATACTCCTTGAATACCTTCACTGATGGAGAATGCCAGAAGACATTGACTATTTTAATTGGAACGTTAAAAAAAATTAAAAAATCTCAGTGCTCCCTGTAGGCAGGTGCTGAAGGACAACCTTGCGTAAGAGCATGCAGCTACTGCCTTCTACTGAATGTAAATGTACTAATTCTAGAAATAAAACGTTTCTTCCAGTATGCATCTGGCATAGTCTTCGCTCCCGTAGGAGCAGTGATTGAAAAGAGAGAAAAGGAAGCGATTGTTTTCCTCCTAGAGCTAAGATTTGATAGCAGGTGTATACCTGTGTGTTTTATGGCCAAATATGAAAGATGAAGTACAAGCATTTGAATATTGCCGAGGTAGAAGGTGTTAAATACCTTAGACAGAAGGGTATTGTCGGATGAAACATGAATACTGTGTGCGACAGCATCTTACACTGGCAGGATTGTAGCTTGCCCTGGTTTTGATTGGAAAGAGGGTGTGTGCAAATTCATAAAGCTAAGCTGATGGTACTGTGGCGTGACATGGTTTTGGCACGGCTGAAACTCCTTTGCTGACTTGCAGCGTGGAATTGTTGTGCTCTGAAATACCAAGAGTTCATACAGAAAATGAATGTGAAACAGCAGCAAATATATCGCCTGCTATGCTGGCAAAAAGGAGGCCAGTAACAGGAAATAATTCTGTTCCTCAAACTTAATTTGGAAAAGCTGCGATGGATTCTGCAAGTAATTTGATCTTTTTTTCCCCCTGTATGTTCCTAATTGTCTGTCTTCTTGCTCTGTATTGACACTGAAATTACTGCCCTTGACACAGCCACATCTTCTGCTTGGGCCTTTCTTTCTCCAAAGAGTCACATTGGTAAAATGTTATACTGGGTGTGTGAACATTTGGAGAGGTGTCATCGGATCAATTTTCCTGAGAATGCTGGGTTATTTTGTTTTTTTCTTAGAGTTTGCTATCTTTTATAGCATTTCTTTATAGATACTGATGATGCAAAGTCATGGAGCTAAGTATCTTACACAGGTTAAAAATAAATGTTTCCTCCCATTTTCCTTTATTTGCTCTCATGTTTTGCAAGATAAAGAGCAAACAGACTTTAGGCTGGTTTTTGTTACCATTCCATTTTGCCTTGTAAAACTCATGTCAGTGATAGTAGGGCCAGTTATCCTAAGAAATGATCAGTAATTTTCGGGTAATTATACCAGTTGGTTTTTTTAAAATTTTGGGTATTTTTTTAATATCCTTTTGTTGCTACTGTATTTAATTCCCTTTGTAATAGCAGACTAGCATGAGAAGTTCTTTGGTGAAGTAAAGGCAAGGGGGAAAAGTAACATACTGGAATTTGAATGCTTGGCGATCCCCTCGGTCTCACTCGCCAGACCTTGGTTTTCCTCATCTGAAACTCCTCCCTGAAATCTTCATTCAAGACTTCTTGTCTGAGGACAAATAATATTTTTCTCCCTTTTTATGGCACAAATGATTGTTTCCGGTGTTTTATTGCTTGTTTTCGCTATGTTTTCAATTAAATTCAGTAAAAGATTCCATGAAATACTGCATTTTAAATGTATCTTTTTTTAAAACAGAATGCTGAAAACTACGTCATGCTTTTAGTTGTGTTTTTACTTGGATGTTGCTAGAAGTTGTACACTTGTCGTCTAATCCATTGTAACCAATACCACATCGAGGATGAAGCATTTTTGATTTTCCCTTTAAGAAAGAATTTTTGAGAAATTGATACCGTAAGCAAGCTACTATGCCAAGAAAGAAGAGGTGTTTTGTACCTGCCACTGAAAAGCAGCCTTCTGATCAAAACTGCACTTCTCTAGAAATATTTTTCGCTTTATAATAATATTTCTTAGGCTGATTTAGCTATGGCCAAGTATGTAATATTTGAACATATGATTATAAGTAGTATGTAGATATTATCTTTGCAATTTCTTTAGCATATCCTGAATATAAAAGTGGCATGTTAAATGAAAATAGGAACATAAACCCCCAATTTAATGCTATAGGACAGTAAAAACAAAACAGTTTTAGCAAACTTTTTTTTTGATTCAAAGCCCTTAAGGAAGCCTTTTGCTAAACTCTTAATTTCTTTTGTAAAAGATTTCTTTACCCCACTTAAAATCCAGGTTTGCTCTGAGTAATAAGGGAGGATGATGAAAAGGTATTTTAAAGTCTTAAATAGCTGCATATCATCTTAAATGAAAATGCTAAAAACTAAAAAAACATACTGGCAACCGCTTCGAAACGTAATAATGGGACTTGCATGAATGCTTGCAGTCTCCGGTACGGAGCAGACCAGAGTATGAATGATATTCTCTAACATTACTTTCAAGATACTCTGGAAACAAATGTCTTCAAATGTATTCACAACTACATGTGAATGAGCTTGTATTTCAAGCTAAATGTTGGGATAATCATCCATAGTCAAAAGGTTTTAATAAAGAAAATGCTCCAAGAATTCAAGGACGTTGAAAGATATGCTATATCATAATGAAATACTGGGAAAATGAAAGGTTGGTAGGAAAATTTAATAATCTGAAAGAAAATTTATGTGTATGTATATTTGTAGCTGAGAATTACAAGTGCAGGATATAATTTAACCTTGGGGAACATTCAAAACTAACGTGTATGGTGGAAGGTGGTTTGGGATGCCTCGCGGTGATGTATTTAGAGTACATCTTCAGCTCTTTGGTTCCTGGCTCTTTGTCTGTTTAGGGTCTAAAGTACCCTTGGCGACACAAGGGGAGGGACACTGTTTTGCCTCACTACTGTCACCTCATTACAGTCACCATCTGCCGAACTGGCTGTCACTAGCATCGCTTATAGGGCTTTTTGAAGGTTTATATAGCGGATTGGGAAATAAAAGCTTCCCTGCTGTACACAGATATACAAAGCTAAGCTTGAACAAAACAAATGCAGATTTACTAAACTGTTCTTTGTTAGATAGTTACCTGACTATATTTGTGTTTTCCTAAAGTATGAATTAGATTTTATTGGTGTATGTGATACATGAGTATGCTGAAGGAAATTTCATGTGAATAATATTTAAGCCCACAAACCTCCGTGCTTTTCAAATGAATGTGTTGTATACAATTCCTCAACATCTGTGAAATGAAATAATGGACATATTAAACTTTTTGAGTATAAGTAATTAGTAATCCATTGTAAATTAAAAAAAACCCAGCAAACAATATAAATTGTATACATAAATTAAGTTAAAGTTTTTATGTAAGCTTATTGATGTAGAAGGCTACTTAGTTTTTAAAGTAATACTTCACCTTAATAAAACTAGTGAATAGAGAGGTGAGGTATAGGATCATCAAATTCCTAAATATTAAGTGCTCCACAAACTCACCAGAGTCGTAACGGTGTGAACTGGTATAACTTGAAGTCACGCACAGACTCATATCATGTGTCATCGAAATCTGGCTTCCTGGTTGGGATCTTGGAGCAACAGTGTATTTATTCAATATTAAAGTGATGGTAGTCAAAAGTAGGTCAAGCTAAGCATGAACTTTTTTCACTTTCATTTATCTGATTTTTTTTTTCGTTGGTCTTCTTTTTAAATAAATAAAAAGTTCCTCAAATGCAATCAAGAATCGATTTCCATTAGGAGATAAAACATTGCAGATTTAATGACAAACATAGACTTCAGGGATGAAAGGCCATATGCGTGTTCTTTATTTTTGAAAGCTTTGTCCTGCAGTATTCAAGTGAAGCATTTATTTGAAGTGTTAGTCTGGACTTAGGATAAATTTCTATTGAGGCACGAGTAGAAAAAGCTAACATTTTTAGTTTGGATTTTTTAGGGAAGAGAGTGAGCTTGTCTCGGTTTTATTTATTGATGATCTCATTTCAAATGGCACAACTGATACGTAAGGATTAGGTTCTGACAGATCAAATATGCAATTGCAGCATAGTGGTTTATACCTGAGAGGGATTAGCTTCCTGAGTATGTAGAGTATGTCGACCTTAGGATGGTTTCAGCTTCTCTCTGTCTCAACCAGTTTGTTATCTTTTGTGTCTGAAACATTGGTGCTGTTAAGACAAGCAGGAATTGAAATACTCCAGGCAAGAAAGAAGCTGTTGTAGAACAAACATAGCTTTACTTAATTATCGAAGCACCTTTTTATTTCTAAATTTTTTTTATATGTTCACTTGATGTCTGTATAATTATATGTAATTCTCCACAGATACATTCTACTAATGAGTCTTCAGGATCGAAATGAAAAGCTTTTCTATAAAGTGCTGACTTCTGACATTGAAAGGTTCATGCCTATTGTTTATACTCCCACTGTGGGACTGGCTTGCCAACAATATGGTTTAGCATTTCGGAGACCAAGGTATGTAAGTTTATACTTCAAATAAATGTAATTGTATCTTATTTTCCTCTTGGCAGATTTCTGCAGGGGTTTTCTGACATAGCTGAATGTAAGCCAAAACTGCAATAATTGAGATAATTCAAACTTCACTTTTGGTCTACATTAAAAAATAGTTTGTATTGCATTAAGAGGGCATATGGTTGTTTTAATTGTATTAAAACATGGGTACATTTTTAATCTCATTAACTGACTTTTTTGGAATCCTAGCTGCATGTTACAAGACCAGAGAAGAATTAATTCTTAGTCTTAGATTTGTCTTAGAAACCTGAAGAGCATAAACTTTAATCTGTATGAATACTTACAGGTATTTTGTACGTACATATATAAAAGTAATATGTATACGAACTAAGGATAAAAAGAATCAATAATCATCAAAGCACCTGTCACTGCATAATACTTTGTTGTTTCATAGGTTGTGCTTTTATTCTGTGTACGGTCTGTATTTATAGAGTGATGAGCAAGTGGTGTTAAAGAAGGATAGATGCTTCTGTTTCACTCTTCCCTTTGAACATCAGCCCACAGAGTTTGAGATTTATGGTGGTTGCTGTTTGAGAACCTTGTGTATACCAGTGCCTTCAAATGCAAACTGGAACACCACTTTGGAGGCTTCTGTACAATTTTTCTGGCAGAGCAAGAGACAAATGAGCTGTATGTGCATAGCTCTGTTAACAGAAATCCTTTTTTGGCGGTCAAGGCATTGATCGAAAATAAGAAGCTTGCAAGATTAAAGGGAACAAATGACTGCTCACAGATTCTTCGGCAGGAGGTATTTGAGGGAGAAGACTTATGGCTTCAAGGTTTTGTTGTTGTTAATGTAAAAATTATTTTGGCCTTGTGACTGACAGAATGAGTCAGGACCATCTGGCCAACTGCAGAAGACGAGTATTCCCACTTTTATGTACATTTAAAAGGTCAAAAAGACCGCAAGAATACTTACTTAAACTGTTTAATGATCTGTGGCTTTTAGGTACCTCCCCTAGCAAAAGAAATCATCTCCTTTTTTCCCTTCAGTATTTACCACCATGGTGATTTTATTGGCCTTCCAGGAGGTGCTAAATGTATCTGGAAATTAAGTCTTTGCCTAAGCTGGTCTCATGGTCCCTTGTTTTGATATGCATTGCTGTACAGGATATTGCACAAGGAGCACCTCTGCCCATGCATGTACTTTTCACCTTCTCCCCAGACCTGTGGAGCATCTGTGGAGAAAAAAAACCCCGTTAAATTAGACAACAGTTTGGCTGAGTGTCGGTCTGCAACTGGTGACACACAGCTGCAACAGCCATTGAAACAAACCACCAGCCCCCTTCAGAGATTTTCAGACTCCTGAACTCCTTACTTCAGTCTGATCCTAAGCACACTCAAGGCATGGGGAAAAAACTGATTTGGGAGGTAAGGACAGGGAGAGGAAACATTTCAGATTTTTGCCTTTTTTTTTTTTTTTTACTATTTGCTGGAATTTTTATCTGCAGAGGATCTAGAAAGATGCCCTAATTCTTTCTCTTCTAGATAGTAAGACTGCAATCCTAGTTCACGTCCCTCTGCCACTGGTAAATTTATAGTTATATAAATAGTTAACTTGAACCAAATTACACTGTAGACATGCAGTTAGCACAGATGTACTGAGAAACAAGAACTTCTGAGTTCTCCACTGTACAATGAAGCCACTCTTTAGCCTCTCCTGTAATGAGGAGAATTGAGTAGACTTTAATACTTTATGGATTTGTTTGAATCATTAATGTACGTCACCACAAGCTTACATTTTACTTTCCTTTTAGTTTCAAATATGGGATAAAAAGCTTTCAAATGCAAGGCATAATAGCAGTAATAGATACATAGTGCATGCTTTGGAATAACAAGCTGAACTTTCTCAACTCGGCAAATGACTGCAGTATAAAACTATCAGTGCATATAAATAACATTGTACTGACTTCTATGTTCCCCATGGATTTTTCTCTGTTCTACTTCTAAAAGCTTGTTATTCTGGCACATGGATAATGAACTTCCATTCTGATTGTATATGTAGCTATTCTGAACAGTGGCGATCCAAGTGCTCATTGACCATCCTCATATTTGTATGTTCTTAGAAGTATGATTTTATTTATCAATATTGGAATGAAGTCTCATTTTTTCTTCCAAAAAAGTGTTCATTTCCTTATTGAAAGTGATTAAATTCAAGGGAGATTATACTACTTAAGTAATTTCTTTCCCTTATCATTTAACTTAAAAAATATATAGCTTT
This sequence comes from Steatornis caripensis, assembly GCA_013398225.1. Classification (NCBI taxonomy): domain Eukaryota; kingdom Metazoa; phylum Chordata; class Aves; order Caprimulgiformes; family Steatornithidae; genus Steatornis; species Steatornis caripensis. The sequence goes on from VZSC01004874.1 coordinate 230,180, forward strand.
ATAGGACATGCCATAATTTGGTATTTCACACTGTTTTACACTGCAGTTGAGCTGCTAATGAATGAATGATGTTCTAAACAATATTAAATCGTGTTTTAACTGGTGTGTCCTTTGGTATTCATTTGTTGTATTCTTGAGCAACTGAAGTCAGCCTTGGCTATATTCATCTGTCTGCTTCTTCCCCAACTACATGTCTGCTTTATATACGTGACTGACCATCTGGGGAGACATATAAGATATTTATAAAAGTCTGTTTTATTTCTAGTCCTGCTGAATTGCCTCACTACTTTCAAATAAGTTTTTTAATGAGTCATTTAAGTAAAGATGGCTGAAAAACATGTACAGCTGTCTTCTGCCTAATAAGGATCTCAAAACAATTTTTTTTCTAAAGAACAAAATATCATCTGCCGAGTTGGATGTTTACTCTTCCCGGTGAAATTCCCAACTGTTCTGTTCGTGTTATCTCACTACCTGCTGTCGTCTTCCCACACCACCCAGCTGATGCCAGTGTTCATTAGAGGTCTGGAAAGAGTTTCCCTTTTGACAGACTCTTTGCTGCTTAAGAAATACCTATACTTTGTGATCTTGCACTGTGCTCTGTTACATAGATCTGTTTTTTTCTAAGAAAAACATTTTCTAAATTATTCCAAAACCAACTGTGCAAAGCAATCAATTTCATTTTGTTTGACATGATATTCTAGACTGTGACTAATTTAGCATTGAGCGGTATCTACCGGCATCCCTCATAAACGGCACCTTCTGGGAGCTAAATGCACAGAGAAGTAAAACCAATATTTAATTTAAGATACAGAAGGAGAAAAGGAGTGAAAGAGATAAAATTTAGGCCAGTCTATACATTCTCATGTTTTTTATTAGTTGATTTTTTCCAGTTGTTACAATTCAGGAAAAAGGTATGATCTTATCATACCTTAAAAAAAAGGTCTTATCTGTAAGAACTGTGTGTATCTCTTTTATGCTGACTCATATCTAAATGCTGATATATAGATAAATAAATACTGATAAAGGAATGTTTTTCTTTCAGAATGTTTTTTATTTCAGAATATTTTGATTGCTGAAAATGCTTGATACTTCATAGTTAAAGATCCTATTAGACACTGACTTGTTTATGTAGGTAGATAAGTTAAAAATTACTCAATTGCTGCAGATCGTATTTATCATACTGGAAGTTGCAAGGCAATGTCTTATTGAGTTTAAATCTGTAAGGTTTTTTTTAACATTCAGTTAGATTTCTTTACGTTGTGAAGTGAGTTTGAAGCCCCTGGCTCACAAGGAATAATGAAAATTAATTTAGAGTTTAAAATTAGATGTCTCTTGGGATCATTAAATGATGTAATCTTCTGTGACTCCTTTGCATGTTTTTAGAATCCTATATGGGCTCCCATGATATGCTTACAGCTATAGAAGGACACTGTGGCTCAGGCAAGATGTTTTTCATCCCGAAGCAGTATTTTGCAATTATAGAATAAACATTCATGGCTGACCAGCTGACTGTCTGGTTAAGCAGCATTTCTCAAGAGAACCAGCTGCAAAGTAACTTGACTCACTGGTTTGAAGCTTGTCTGGGTAATTGACATTTGTTTGTAAAATTAAAACACAAAATTACATTACTCACTGTGAATATGCAGCTGAAATATTCACCAGTTTAATGAATATGAGCGTTGTTCTAGAAATAAACAGTATAGATCTGATAGCAGATCTGTAACATGCACCTACCTACACCACATAGTTACAGAAACATAATTTAGGAGACCAGTCTCTCTGGTCTTCCTCACAGCCATTGAGGAGGATGAGGGAAGAAGGAGGCTCCTCGGGGGGGTAGTTCAGAGAAGGAATTCAGGCCTGTACAGATGAAAGCTTTAAAGGTTATTCTGGGAATGTAATGGAGTTGTGGTTTTTTTGCAGTGATCATGCTATCATTAAGAACATTATCTCAGAATTTCTACTGGGTCACTTTTTAGTGCAGAGTTTATATCCATCATTTAAAAATAAATTCCTGAAGTAAAAAATTCTTTGGTTGCACTAAGCGTGTACATACATATGACAACTTCTGCTGACTTACCAAGAAACAATCTAATTCTGTAAATGGATTTCTAGAATATAACAGTTCTTTCAGTTGCTTTATTCGTCCAAAAAGAATAAATATGGGAAAGTTCAATGGAAATTTCCTCTAAGAATCCAAAATCAACCTTTTACATAATATAGAGAACACCCAGGAGTTTAAGATTCTTGTGTAAACTCAGCATTCAGAGACGGAAGGAAAAATTGCCAAGTATTGCTATGCTGAAGACTTTGGATGATGTTAAGATGTTAAGTGACTGTTTATGTATTTCCATTCCTAGAAGGAAAAGCCATTTCAAACAGAATATGAACAAAGCAAGCCCTGGTAACTATTGCAGCCACACAGGCATGGCAAAGTTCCTCTGAAATAACTTCCCGATGCAGTCACACGCTGTCAAGCTGACTGGGAACCATTTTTTAAGACAGCTATATTGAAACTGATGCTGCATATTGAAGATATAGACGTAGGCTCTTAAAAGGGAAAGTATGTCAGCCTTAGCTTTGAAGTGATTTTTCTTTCTTTTTTTTTTTTTAAGTATAGAAGAAGATCTTGTTCAACAAAATGTTCTCACAGAAGTATTCTTCTTTAATAATGCTTTCAACTCTATCCGTTTTTCTTGTTTTCCTTCCTCACAAATGACTAGACATGGCATATCTAGAGGTCTCTTATTAACCCCAAGTCTAAGCAAGGTTACAGTTTGAATTGACTTTTAATAAGTGTTTTAAAAATGTGTTTTGTTTAGCTCTTTTAATATTTTTAGAGAGCACTTGGAATGTTACTAACAGTCTTTACTACCAACTTTTCAAATGGCAATTTATCATCCTAAATACTGTTTGCAAGTGCTGACACTGTACCAGATTGCCTCCTCATTGAAGCGCATGACTGACTCAGCGCGTACAAATTGAGATCGGTTCCTTTCCTCATATTCCTCAAAGGGAATGCATTTATTTACATTTATTGGATGTATTTACATTTGCAATGGTTCAGCTGCACCGTATTGAATGCGAGTGCTGCAAGTGTGAATACTTTTTTTGTTGACATAGTAATGTTTACATATTGAGATTGTCAGCTGCATGATAACATCACTTTTTTTATAAAGAAAATGGATTAGAGAGTAGGGAAATATTTATTTCCTATGACAGAGCTTGCAAAATGTTAGACCTTGGTGTCAGAAGTTGCAGTCTGTTTGCCAGCACAAGGTTGATCCCGCGGTACGTTTCGTAAGTGTTTTTAATGATTTTCAATGAGGGTTTCATTTTAGTCTGGATTTTTCTTGTTCTTAATTCCGTTGCATGCCTTTGACATCCAGATCTCTTCAGAAACCAGATTTGGCTTACAGGAGGCCAAAAACTTGTCAAGTACTCCTGGATGACTTGAGCCAAGAAAGTTCAGTTCCTGGTGCTTCTTTGTGACTGTCCGTCTCACCCTCAGATATGTGGTATTTTCTTGATTGAGACCAGGAGGTCTGGATTCATTTAGCCTAACTTCTTCACCAGCATAACTGCCCCCTTAGGTTTTTTCAGCACATCTAGAAGTTTTTTCCAGACAAAACAGATACATTTTTTTAGAGACTTTATTAATATGATTGTTAGTACAGATAATTATCTTAATATCTTCTTCTAGTTAAAACTGTTATTGTGTAACATAAAATTATATTAAAAGATATAACAAAGCAATAGTTTCAGAGTTATTTTTCCTAGTATTTTTTCTCTGAAAACTATGCTGAATTTTCATCTGGAAGTGAAAAAAAGAAAGCGTGGGGGTTTTTAAAAGGATCACTTGTAAGGGCTTGATTGCTAGAGCAGTCTCTGAAATGAAAATGTGCTGCAATAAAGACATAAACCGCTGCAAAATGCTTCTTTGAAAACAGCCTTTTGGAGTTCCTTTCTCGAACAGACACTGATGTGAGTTGTGTGTATTAGCGACATGACTCAGGTGACAAGTTATTCTGTAACATTGCGACAGAGAATTAGCTCAGCTGTAGCATTTCTTCTAATTTTAGACAAGCTTTCTCTTACTGACTTCAAAAGCCTGGCGGTGATGGCAGTTGCAGCCCCTCACCGAGCGCTTTTGAAATATGTGTTGGTTTGTCATTTTCACTTTTGTCTCTTGTGAGGGTGACAACAGTTGACGCTTTCCAGGCAGCTTTTCATTTCGTTTTTTGTGTAACCTTTCCATTGAATTCAAGCACCATGACATCTCATGACACCCAGTAATTCTACTCTTTGGCATGATTCTGGTCTGCTCTGTTACCTTCATCAAGCTCCGACTTAACTTAGCATGCTGTTGCTTCCTCGGCTCGAAAGTAAGGCTATTAGATTCTCCTAGCATAACATTTGCCCTGCTCTGAGAAGTTGGAAAAGGAGAATTGGCACAGCATGAGAGTGTTGAATCCCTCTCTTCTCCTAGACTGTCTTCTAGAAACACACTACGCTGGATTGTGCCCAAGGTGTGTTCAACTTGGTCTGTCAGCAGCCAGTAGTGCTGCTGCAGGGGTAGGTGTGAGACTCTTGCACAGAAGATGTAAGTCGGCCTCATTTTGGTCTTAGAGTGCTCTGTAAATGTTAAGCCAATTTCTCATTCTAAAAGATAGTTGAATGAAAAAAGTTATGTTTTGATTTTAAAAACATTAGGATATTCTTTAGGTTATACGTGTGTAATCATCTGGTCTCTCTTGAACTGTGTTAAATTCATGGCTTTTGGTAATATTTTAGCAAAAAGTTTCACTTGTGTGAATTTGTCTCTTTTTATTAAACTTGCACCTTAGAATAAGATAATGAATGGTTAGCCTATGCTAGACTGAGAATATATAGTCCTGACCTAGTGTTATGAAATACAGTGGCCTCCACGTGGTGTTATTTTTCGTACGTACTTTGTGCTTGCACGTAGGTTTTACCTACGGCAATATTGGACGGATGGTATTTACAGAAGTCACCCTTTGAGCTATTCTTTCATTTAGTCTTGTGTGAGTTTACCTATCGTTAGTACTCTCCTGAGTTGCATAGATGATTCCTTATGCAGGTAGTCTTGAAGGGACTTTTCATCATGGTCATGAGAGAAGCTTTGTCCTAAAACACATCACAAGCATGAAATGTGTGGCTTTCAGCCTAGGTTCTTACCTCTTGGTGGTAAATTACTCTGTTTTTTTTGGAAGGAGTACATCTGGGCTGTGTGCGGGAGGAAATGAGACCATCCCTACTCAAAGCATGACTCTCTTGAAACGTTTGGCAGCAGTCACTGTTTGGTCATTTTCTTTCCCCTCCTAGCACAGTCTTCTCTGGAAGACTGCTAGCAAGCCTCAGGGGCCTTCTACAACACCATCCTTGGTGGTTTATGTGCAAGAGTGCCAAAATTGTCATACGGGCCATACCTGTCTGTCCGTGTCCTCCTCCAGGGAAATCCCTGTCCTTATTTGGTTTGTACTGTTATTTTTTTGCACTTTTCCACCATCTCTTGTGTGAGATTAGGACAGAAAGTTCTCCCTCTTCCACGGATTTGGAGGACTCAAATTTACCTTTTCAAGGGCATCTGCACTCTGAGCCAATGGGAACTTACAGTTGCATGGGTTTTGGCATATGATGATAATCTTCCTCACTATGCATCCTACTGAGAGAGTCCTCTGAAACAAAGATGCTTCTTACTGATGCTTTTCACCACATGGAAAGGACAGTTTGTGTGACTGTTATTAATGTAGTGCTTGTTAGACCTCGTTTGGTTTGTTAAAACAGTCATCTTATGGATCTACATGCAAAAGACTGGACAGAAAGTGCATTATCCCAACTTAAATGTCTTTACCCTGACAAATATTTTCTCTCTAGTGCCAATACCACGTAAAAGGTAGGCTATATCCTTTTCAACAAATAAACCGTATGATTACCTTTTTAAAATAGTGATATTCTTTTGGTGAGTTATAATTTCATATCAATAATTAGGACTTGTACTAATATATAACCACCTCACTCTTCAATGTCTTCCTTTTTTCCTGAACTTTTAGAGAGATTTTGACTCTGCGCCAGCCCACAATACTGCCTTCTGGTGACAAGCTTCCAGGTTTCCCGTAGTAATACATTCCTTAATGAAATGTATGTTAAGGGCAGAGATTTTATTTAGTTTTCACACCTCGACTTGACCAAAGACGTGTGAGCAACACTAAAGTATCGGGTAATATGGTACAGGAGAGGTCTATTCATTGGGTCTGTCCTACTCTGTTCAAGTGATATTTATTTACCAAAATTTTTTGCTCATGAAACAGCCTCTGTCAACCTGCCAGATTTATACAGCCCCCTGTCAATGCCATTTGGCCCCCAAAGCAAACCTTTTAAGAGTCACTTGGTTCAATACGAGAGCCATAACTTTCCTTAGTTCAACACCTTTTCAAGGACAGGCTATCAAATCCTACGCAATGTCTGCAAATGGATGTTACTTCATCTTTACCTCTTGTGAAAATGATAGATGCCTCCCTTCTGGACTGAGGGGCTTTGGACAGCTCTTCAGCTGTGGCCCACGGTTGACAATAGTTTGTGTATCGGTGGAATGGAATTCTGCACTCCGTTAGGACAACACAGACAACTGGCAGCTTGTGCCACATGAACAAACAGGACGGTCCAAGATTTTTTCAGATGCCTCATCAGCCTTTGCAACGCAACTTGAATTTTCAGATTCTCTTATCCAGAGAGAGCAAATCCTTTTGTGGATGAACCTAGTTATGTCAGATCCTCTAAGACAGTGCTTAAAGTGAGAAACAGCACTGATACTGGTGGCTCCAGCATGAAGCAGGTGATAATTTTCATTTTAAGATCTGAATCCCTTGTCTTAGAGACTCACACTTTTTCGCTGTTAATGATCTTCAGTATATTGATGTTGGCTTCTCACCAAAGTGTCTTAAACTCTTATCATTTGGAATGGCTTTCAGGGAAAGAAGAGATCATTTTAATCTTTAAGAGCATACTTAGTAATAATAAATACGTTTCTGCTGTCAACTCAGTTGCGCTATATTTTGCTCCAGGACTCTGGCCTCCACATAACTGTCTATGAAATATATGCTAGTTTACTCCTAGGCTTCTCTCTAGAGCAATGCAACTGATTTGCTGCAGGAGATGAGGTAAATCTTTCAGTGCAGCCAAACACAGCCAGAAACGATAAAGTTAGAACTACTTCATCTGTGGAGAATAAGTGGTCTGGATTTTGGTGAAAAGAGGTTAGGAAGGGAGAAGCCCCAGATTATTTATTGAGTGTAGTGGGTGTTTTTTAATACTGAAATCTTTTTAGGAATCCTGCTCACTGCCTCTATGCAGAGAGTTTTTTCCAAATCTCCAGTTAATTCCCTTTGCTATCTCCTGATGTTGCAAAACAAGGTATGAGTAGTATTTCAGATGAGACACTAGTTATTTAGGAACATTACAATGCTTTATTAGCTCATTCTGTATATATTCCAGCCCATGTCCAGAGGATGTTTTTCTTTAGGGGTGTGGATTTTCTCCAGCTCTCCTTTTCTGTACATTTGTTGCACGTCCTTCAGCACCACCCAAATCCCCTGCTTACACATTCAGCAGCTTCTCTGTTCAAAATACGCTCATTACTCAGCAGTCCAACATTGTCTCCTTGTTGCGTTTCCAATACAAGATATAGTAGCTTTTTTAAAAAAAAGAATGTCAGTTATTTCTGGAACTGTATTTGGTGAAGTCCAAAAGAGGATGGAAGAACCCCCAGCAAAATCACTCTAAATTTGCAGTGGCTTAGATAATCTAACATCAGAATTTTCTGTCTCTGTCTAGAAGCTTTCTAAATAGGTAAATAGTCAGGCCTTAAAATGGAAAACTGAAAGTTAAGAGAAGGCACAAAGATTCTCAGCCTTTAAGAGCCTAACAATGGGATGATTGTGTGTTTTAACGTATCTTGTGTTTCTCTATATTTATGTGTATGCTTTTAGTGTGGGAGATTTTTACACGCTGCTTTTGAGGCAGCCATATGCCCCTGCTGATACGAGGCTTCTGGAAAAGGCAAGAGAAAAGTTTTGGGATAGAAATGAACCCTTTTATTTCTTGCATAACATTTCTGTCCTTTTCAGCAAAGTTTTATAGCTATATACAACTGTTTTCTTATGTGCACTGTTCAATAAAAAGTGTCATCAATGTGAATTATAATAAACTTAAACCTAAAAAGACCAGGTCACAATAACTTTACCAAATCTATTGTAGAATAGCATTAGCGTACTGTAATGCAGTTGCATGGAGAAAAGTTAGTGAAGTGCCTGTCATCCTGACCGCTGCTCTCTGAGTTAAGTGGTGGCGTTGCAAGTCAGCTCTGCTTTCTGCTGAAAGAGTATTAAGTGATTAAACCATATGCAGGAAAACCAGTATTTTTTAGAAAACAGCTGTAGGTGTATGAGAGGCTGCTGGGAGAATAGATAAATCGAACAAAGCAAGTAATTCTTGTAAGAAAAGCAGGAACTTGTAGCCAGATGTAGACATTGATCTGAAAGGCATAAATCAATCCGCAGAAATAAGGGATGGACTCCAGGGAACTGTGTGCTGAGAAATATTAAAAAAAGGAAAACAAGCTTCAGTTTGTGCCGAATGAGAACCTATGCCTTTGGCACAACGATGGTCAAAAGCCAGTTCTCATTTTTGCCAATTTATTCCCAAAGCAACTACATTTAACTTGAATTTCTGTTTAGTCTTAAGGAAAAAGGAAATGTAGGAGACCTCACAACTGTGTTTTAGCGTACTCTAGAATAAGGAAATTAACTACTGCTTTGGACTTTTTGGTGGAGGAGTGTTCTGTCTAAGGGAACAGCTTTCTGTTGATGAGATGACATTCTAATGTAGCTTACAGAGACACAGCAGCACATTTCCATGTACAGAAATTCACCATATTATGGCAGCTTTCTTATATTAGAGGATATTTTCTTGTTTGTTTTAACTTTTCCCCTGGAGTTCTTTAGATTTATTGTAAGCACATACAAATGTACAGGTTTGCTGCACTGCGTGGCAGGTTGTTCATGCTGCCTGTTTTAGGCAACAGTATGTCTCTCAGAGTTTTCCTTAGCCATCCAGAACGAGCTCCTTAAACGTGACATGTAGGTGTTTGCTTCTGAAAATGAAAACACAGAACACAGTTTGCTTTCTGTTCGATTAATTAATGGTTTATTGACAAATAACTAGAATACGAGCATGGGGGATTTGTGACTCTCAAGTAAACAGCGTATCTAAAAGGATTTCAATTCTGCCCTATTTCCATTTGCCGCAACAATGTACCTATTTCTATTTTTAGTTTGCCACTTCACATAGAATGCAAAAATACTCCAGTGCATGCACTGCAGTGAGATTCTTCTTGAGGATGGACGTAACCTCAGTCATTTGATGAGTGGTTGGTACATGGCATTCAAGATTTACAGTGAAACAGATGTCATCTTTGAAAGACGTCTGAATGTATGGCCTATAGACTTTCAAAGGCAATGTCCTCAGAAAAGCCTGTGCCTCTTTTTGGCATTGGGTTTGAGCCTTCAAGTCCCTTGAACAGGAAGGAAGCTCACAAATAACATTTCAGAAACAATTCTGCTGTGACTGCTAGGTGATGCTTTTTGAATACCTCCATCACCCCATAAGACTGCTTCCATGACTCCTCACTATGTCCATTCCGTATCTTGTGCTGCTTTGTTTCATGTAGGTATATAGTAAATGCTAGCAATAATATGAGCCGTTTGTGTTAGCCAGTATCATTGCATGCTGCATTTTTCCCCAAAATGTTGATACTGGCTTTATGAAATGAAAAACTTTACGTGGGATCATGACTGAATTTTTATAAAAAGGAGGAAAAGTACAAGACCATTTGCCTCTAATGGATGAAGTTAATTTTTATGACAGTGGGTCAGATACATTCCAGATGTTTAATGCTTAAAATGTTACCTTGGGATTCCATCTAGTATAATTTGTTTCTCAAATTTTATGATAAAGGCTGCTATTAATTTTTAATTGAGTTAGAAAATCACTAATATATTCANATGCTTTTTTCATGTACGTATATAGTAAATGCTAGCAATAATATGAGCTGTTTGTGTTAGCCAGTATCATTGCATGCTGCATTTTTCCCCAAAATGTTGATACTGGCTTTATGAAATGAAAAACTTTACGTGGGATCATGACTGAATTTTTATAAAAAGGAGGAAAAGTACAAGACCATTTGCCTCTAATGGATGAAGTTAATTTTTATGACAGTGGGTCAGATACATTCCAGATGTTTAATGCTTAAAATGTTACCTTGGGATTCCATCTAGTATAATTTGTTTCTCAAATTTTATGATAAAGGCTGCTATTAATTTTTAATTGAGTTAGAAAATCACTAATATATTCAATTCCCTATAATTAAATACACGTTATACAGGCAATATAAATACACATGTCCTTGATTTTGCTGGTAAAATTTTAATACTCATGTTTTCCATGTGGGAAGAATTTCTGAGAAGAACTGGTATGTTGGAATTTTGGTAACATCAGATAACATAGTCTTAAAAATAATTATGTGTGACTTTTGGTTTCTCTGTCTGAGATAGAGCTGGACCTTTTTTCCCATGTTAAAAGCTGTTGTTGGACACAGTCCTAAAAATTTTGTCTGTCATCTCATACATTCATGCATGTTGTAAATTTAACAGGAAATAAGAGCAGAAATAGTGCGGCTGATCAGGTTGTTTGCGCTTTTCTATTTTTAAAGGCTTATATTTTTGAAAATGGAAAATATGGATGTAAAATGATGGAAATTATTGTGGCTTTACTGTATGTCCAGTAATTTTAACAGATTGGTTAAAATCAAGAGGCCGTGGGAAAAAAATAAAAATTGTGTGTAAGATGTACGTACAGCCGTACCCTTCTTATGCCGAGGACCTACTACCACAGCACTTTTTTGGAATTCAAACTAAATTGGTCTATATTTTGACCAGTTCTTGTATCATTCCACTGAATTTTCTAAAACATTTTAGCTTAAGGTCTGTGTTTAAAATTATTCAGATTTTAACTAAGACTCTAGCCTATGAGATTTCAGTTATTATTTGCTTATAAAGATGAGTGTCAAACAGTTTTGTTTGGTTTGGAATATACTCAGGCTTAGTTCTGGTTTGTAGAAAGTTTTCATGGATATATGTCGCCTAATGAAAACATTATTGTTAAAGATAGTTCAGTTTTTAAGTTTCATAAGAAGTTTAAGTGATGTTATCAAGCTATTCAATGATCCCAACCACTAAAACAAGAACAAAAGGAAAATGGACAAAATACCAGTTAAAAATCATAATTGCTAGCTTCTTAAGGTGAGAATAATGTGATATTCCAAATAATTTGAATTTAAGTTTGATAAAAACCTAGTTACATTGTCACTAGACAGTGATCTATATATTTTGCATGTGAATTTATAACCAATAATCTTATCTTTAAATGTGAGGGGGGAAAATGCTAGCCTGAGAATTCAGTTCTGTGATAGGGTTACTTGTTAGCGGAGAAACTTTTTGTTACTGTAAAGCACTAACTCGGGCCTGAAACTCCCCGTTTGCTGTTAAAGCTTCTCCTGTTTCCCGGTAGCCATCAAAGCCCCGCTTGTTCATGGTGAGGGCAGTACAACAGAATAAATTGTCATGCATAAAGTGGAATAGTTTTTGTAGTTAGTGAACATTTAACAAATGCCATTTCAATGCCATTTTAAGGGGTGAACACCGTTAGTTTAGGATCAGAAGTAAACTATTCCTGTTGTCTCCGTGTTGCTGATTACAGTAGAAAGAAGATGCTTGTAGTGGACACAGCACAGTGTTTATTGGAAAATTACATTACTCATCTTTTTATAACAAATATTTTGGTGTCAAATACTGATCCTTTGTGCAACTACCTAAAAGCATCATGCTGTACATCTTGCTCAGATTTCCAGTTCTTTATCACAACAAACTGAGAGTTCTTATTTTCTTGTGGCCAGGATACGAGTAATGTAGACGCAGGTGAGCAGCTGGATGAAAGCATGGGGAAGGAAGGTGTGTGTGGATGTGGCTGCTCTTGCATCCTGAGAAATGGGTGATGCCCTTGCACTCGTGGGGAATGGGAAGCTGAACAAAACACCATCCCATGGGAACTCTTTTCTCTTTCCTTGAAACTCCATTTTGCGATACTTCATAGGTTTTCAGGCCATTCAGTCCAAGGAAGGCTGAGCCCAGTGTCTTGCATGAGGGTTTCACTTGATCCTGCGATCAGTGCTGTGCGTCAGGCAGTTTGGTTGCCATCGATGGACTCATCTGTTTAAAATGACACTTGATTTCAGACCCAAGTGGTTTTTGAACACCACTGCAGGTACCCTTTATGTCTCCTGCTGCTCTCCTGGAGGTTACCTTTTCTGCAGGTCTCTCTGTGCTGCACTTGCCCTTACCCTGTATAATGGTGAGTTGAGGCACGTGTAAGCCAGCCTTATTAATCAGTGCAACAAATTGCTTGCAGGAATATTAAAACCAGTGTGGATGTTTGAGAATCCAGAATGGATTATTTTGCATTAGCAAGGCTTTATGCTTCTCCCCTCAGATGATGCTCTGAGAGATCACTGATTCACTGTGAGAACCCAAGGAAGACACTCTATGCTCTAGCAGCAATAAACTCAATAAACTTAAGCCCATCTTTTTTTTTTCTATTTGAATAAGAAGTCTGTAACTGAGTCAAGTATTAAAATTAAAGTTTAAGCAGAAAATGATTTGAATGGAATTTCTGTGAACTATAGGAGAATAGTCTATGAAATAACTGAGGCTGAATAGTTGCTTGCTTTTCAGCTCACACTGCACTATTGTTAATGTTTTCTACTATTCTAGTGATTGTAGGGCCCAGTACTCATGCTATACCTATATTCAGTTCTATTCGAAGTGAAGTTTCTAAGGAAGAAAATGTCCATTTTATAAATATTTGAAAAAGGCTCCAATAACTTCTTTGCTGTCTGTTTGCTCTCTCAGTCAAAGTAATGCTTGTGATGTGAACAAGGGCAAGTGTAGGGTCTTGCACCTGGGGAGGAACAACCCCATG
>VZSC01004874.1:243709-277608 GCA_013398225.1 Steatornis caripensis
TATTCAAAACCCGCCTGGATGCATTCCTGTGCAACCTGCTCTAGGCTAACCTGCTTTAGCAGGGTGGTTGGACTAGATGATCTCTAGAGGTCCCTTCCAACCCCTACCATTCTATGATTCTATGATTCTATGATTCTATGAAAGCTCTTATGGTTTTGTCCTAAGATTAAGTAGTTTGGGTTTATCTTAACATATGCAGGTGGTAAATTGAGAGCTTTACTTTTTCAGAGTGTTATGCTCATCTTTATGTGCTAAAATACAGGAGACAATTTCAGTTGCTGTCTGCTGATACAGTTTTCAGTGAAAGCAGGAATAGATTTCTGTGTGTGTTTGGAGTGGAGCACCATCCAAAAAGCATTTGATCTTAGGAACAGCAAACTGCTAGAACAGCTATTTTCTTTTTACTGCTAAAACTCCTTACTAAAAACTAGGGGAAGTTCATGGTTTGTACCAAATTTTTACCTCAGGGGAAGCCAAGGCAAAATAATTGCTCCAGCTGACCGAGCTTGGGAAAGGGGCTTGGAATGGATGACCTCCAGTGGTCCTAGCCAACCCTAATGATGCTGTGGTCTGTGTGCCCTCAGGATGCGGGTCTCAGAGATATTGCTGAATGCTGTACGCAGACAGCTCAAGCCTGGGTGAAACTGCTCTGCTCTGCGCCTCGATGCTTGCTGGCAGTCTTGTATGACACGTTCAACCCAGACGCTTTACGTCAGCCTGCCTGCCTTCTGACTTGTTACCTCTTAGCACTGCAGCTTGTTGTGATAACAACTGCTCTATCACTGTCACATAAATTGAGTGGTTTCCTTGGTTCCTTCGCAGCAGATAAGGTCCGCTTTGCAAATGGAAGATAGTGTCTCTTTTCAGAAGTGACTTCTTCATTAAAGTGGAAGTTGAGTAGGATATGCCGTAAGAAGCAGCCTTTTTAATAAGTCTTCACTTTTGTCCTTGTTAATGGTTATTGAGAGCAATTGATGGTGATTTAAAGGTCAATGAAAACTGGCTTAAAGGACGCTATTGTCTAACTACTGGAAATTTTCCATGTTCCAATGAGCCAGGGCAGCACAAGTTGTTGAAGTAAAAAGAAGGACAGTGATCTTACTTGTTTGAGTACTTCACAGTTTAAATAACATTTAAAAGTTTTTTTAAAAAAATTATTAGCATTGCAAGATTCCTAGTAGGTCCATGGTTGACACTGTTCATGGTTCTTTATGCCGTTAATATTACCATAAAATAATACAAACGTGATAGCTACTGAAGCAGAACAGTGGGTTATTTTTTATCTTAAAAATGAATGGGTCTGGCCCTGGTAAACCATTGTCTCATTCACAATCTTGAAATAGTTCTATTGGTGTCTATTAGAGTGTAAGTAATTAAGTTATTTATTGAGCAACTGTCAGAAGAATGTAAGTAGCTTCTGGAGCAAAACAGCTCTGGCTCTTAAAACACCCTGTTTCTCGAAGTCTGCCTTTTCCTTTTCAAGCAAACACATCCCATTGAATTGCCATTCTATGGTTAAGCAACAATAGATAAAAGCTGGTTGTCTAGATGAATGGTACTTTAGGAATATAGTTAAATCAACAAATTCGTGTTTTAAGAAGTGCATATAGAGAAGAAATGATTTGATCTACTCTGTTGCTGTATGAAAAGGATGCATTATTACAGTATGAAGATTTAGATCACGAAGTGCTGTGCTGTTTGCTTTTGTAGGTAAAGAAGGTGAGGCACTAATTAAAAAATACTGTTATCTAGGTATACAATAATGAGTATTTGATATAATTGACGCAAAAATTCTGCAATGAGAAAGTCCATGAAGTGTTGCTTTTATTATGAAGTATTCTTAACTTTAATCTGAAATAGTTTGACATGCATGTTAGGGTTTCCAAAATGAAGTAGAGACTTTTGGATTATTAGCAAAGTGACAAACTATAATTGCTTTATGTACCATGTAAAATTGATTTTAAAGTCTTGCTGTGTAAAAATTGTAATGTTTTACTCAGATGATTTCAACACTGTAACGGTTTTTGTGTTGAATAAGAGCAGTTGAGGAATGACTTCGTTGGGTTGCTTTTTATTGTACAAAGGTCTGACTTCTTTGCCCATTTCTGGAGCCCGAGTTTACCCAATTGGCATGCTGACAAAGTGAAAGTGGGGTGTTTCAAGCAAGAAAGGTTCCTTTTGCAAAAGTCTTTATATAGTTAAAGCAGCAATGTAGGGATTACACACTTTGGTAGTAAGAATCAGGCTCTCAAAGGGCTAGGAGAGTCCAGAATTGTTGGACAAAAGTAATAGGACAGCCGCCCATGTGCTGTTTTTTTCTCTTTTCCGTTCTCATTTGACTTCACTCTGTACTGTATAGGCAACTTGTCCCTTTTTTTACTCTCACCCACTTTGTTGTGGTACCATTTATAAAATATATACTGTTTCAGAGGCTGTTTCAGATGTAGAAGGGCACATGGGGAAATGTCTGTGTGATCTGTCCCCTGCCTGGAGATGGATGAGGAGTGTTACGGCTCGCTGTGTTGCATGTTGTTGAACAGCAGCCCGTGGTTGAACAGCAGCCCCTATTGAACAGCAGTCACTTCTCTAATCCCACATGAGATAGAAGAGGGGATGCATTGAGACCTGAAGTCGGGTCTCTGGGCAGCTCAGGCTACATTTGTAAATGCAGCCAGCCCATTGCTGGAAGAAAAACACAAGGTGTGGGCAAAGGGAGTTCATTTGGAAGTTCCTGCAACCCGTGGGGTTCTTTGAACCAGCTCTTCTGACTATAGTGGTACCTGGATGAGGCTCTTTGAGGCACGCAGCATCCCTCATCAAAGAGACAGGGCAGAGCCATGGGCTCTAGTTGAAGCTCTTGGGCAGGCCTGAGCATAGCGAGGATACTGTATTTACTTTTGTCCTTGGATGTGCAGCATCTGGAGCACGGCAGCTTGCTGAGGCTTGCACCAGAAGAAATGATAATCTTAAGTAGCTACGTACCTCACTTGTCTTTTTTTTTAAAAAAGTTGGTGTTATTATAATTATAATTTATTTTTAAATAATGTTTTAACATCTTTAACTTAAAAATCCCACAGCCTCTGAGACTTTGTGTCACTGCAGATATGTGCCTTTTACTCCTCCAAAATCTATCCTTTCTTTTCTGAAACCTCATTCCCCCAAGGCTATATTTTCAAATGCCAGGCTTGCAGCTGCTGTCTTTCAGGTTAGTTTCATCACTTTTCTGTTCTTAAGGCTAATTCACGTTGTAGACTCTACTGTCATGTAAGTGCCCTGAACTTACCTGTCTCTGCTATGTAGGTGTTATTTTTAACTGTAGTAACTGTTAAAGCACTGCACTTACTAACAGGAATCGATAAACAGCTTTGATAGACTTGGGCACATGAAAGAGTGCTACACAGGCTGCCAACACTGGATAAATAGTCCCATGAAGCAGCGTTTTCAGAAGGGAGTCTTGAAATAAGACTAAATGCTGATTTGTTCCAATAGCTGATGATTGACTCTTCAGACCCCTTGACATTAGCATTTCCTGTTTGCAGTATATTTTTCTCTATTGTAATTATTTCCCTACACTCCTGTGCCAAATTGGGCTTTTGAGTCACTATAAAAATTTATAAGGAGGCTTCTGTTATTTTTTTCAGTATAGCTAACTGGAGTTGGCAGATGTTAGCATCTGTCTTCCAGAATACTTGAAGTCACTTTCTTCTAAAACCCACCTATTTCTAATCAACCATGTAGGAAACCATATGCCAAGCATGAAATAACACATAATATCTATAAACTTCTATGTCTTTTCTGGGTTAATATCTTATTCTCCATTGTTGTTCATATGCTGAACTTATCTGTTTTATGAACTGTATCTTAATCATGTACAGCTCCAGGCTTTCAGGTGTTAACAGTATGTACTGTTCTCTTAATGCTCCTGTCCTATTTTTGATGTTGGTTTTTGATTTAATCTTTGTATAGTGTGAGTATGTAACATCTAGAAAATGTGAATCCTGGGTTTCTTTAATACTGATGAATTCAGGATGAAGGTGAGTAGCAGCTGCAGTTTCAGCATCAACTGTTTTTTTTATTGAAAGAAATACCTGTGCATTGTAAAGTAATGAAATTCACCCCTGTACAGAGGGAAAGGTAAAAAATAAATAAATCTGTGAACAGCTGCATTAAATCAGCCCATCAGTTGTACTTATTAGGCCTCAGAGGTCTTGGAATAAATGTTACTATGCAAAGGAACCTGGTAAGGTAGGATGTAATTGAAAGTTTGAGTTCATTTTGTATGATGACGGGAGACCGTGTTGAACAGTTACAATGGCAAATGATATTATTTCTTGGTGAAAAAAGAGCAGAATGTTCTTTGGGCGGGATATAGGTACTCTTAGTTTCTAGTACAATGTTTGTATTGTACCGCTTTTTATAGTCTTAACAAAAATAGGAGGGAATTTCAACATAGCCTAGGGAAGTAGTTTACCTCTTTCATGCAAAGTGCAGGGATTTGGGAAAGTCTAGGCTTAGAAATAAACTGATGCTCATCCCTGAGATGATGATGATGATTATTATTATTTATTAAGCTTCTTGATTTAGGCTGCCTGGGGAAGTGAAGTCACCTCTACTATAAGTCTATGTACAGTTCATAATTCAAATAAGAGTTTTGAACATGTAGAGTTGTGAGAAAAGTTTGAACTTTTTTTCATTAAAAAATGTTTCGCATTTTCTGAGACACGTTAGATTGCCTCCTGTTATTATAAGAAGAGGAAAGAAAGGATTATTCTGTTACTGTGATACATTTTTCTGAACTGTTCTTTCATGGAAAATAGACAAATATGTTGCTGGTGGAACATTATTTCCTTGAAGCATAATAAACAACTACTCCATTTAATTCTGTTTACTTTGTTCTCATAGATCAGAGTTCTAATAAAACAGAGCCAAATTATGTGCTGTAGAATGACCTCCACATAACTGGTAAAATCTGCTACAGTGTAGTGAGCTCAGTGACCCAAAATAGACGCGCCCTTTGTTGAGCGGATCCTGACGTCCTAGTGTGGCTTCTCCCCTCACACTTCAGGGCTCTGGTCTTACTGGTGGTGTGACAAGAAGAAAGGAGGCATAGTTACTTATTTGCATAATTATTCCTCTGCTGTAGTTTCGTGTATCGTCAGGCTATCATCTGAATGGGCATAAGTAGAAATGATCTCTTTGGTTAGACTGGTAGAAACCAGTGCTGAACTGAAGGCTAACGGGGACCACGGTTACTGGAGATGAGCCCTTCTGCATATGCGCTCAGAAAAGTTCCATGTAGATTTGCATTGTGCCAGGTTCAAAATGAACATGTGAATTTGAATACTAACCTGCTGCTGCAAGCTTCAAGTCCGTTTCAAGTCACAGTTTTGCTGATTGGCCTTTTAAGCCTCAGCAGGCCTCAATTTATTGCCTTGCAAGAAAAGATAATATGTCTAACCAAGATGTCAGATCAAATAGAAAGGACCGTACTGTGTCAGAAAACCCGCACTTGCTTTTACTGTGAGCTTGCCATCCTGGGCTGGTCTGAAAATACGTACAGAACTTAAGCCTACTTCCCCTTGAGATGCTTTTCTTGTTAGATAGGTGGGTATGTGCTTGCTAAAAAACAAGTGGCATATTTTCCCTCTTTTTTCTTTACAAAACTTTATATTCAGGCATGTTTTTTCTGTACCTTGCTTCTTTCTCCACGTGCTGAAATGTGTTACTTGTCCATCTGCTACAGCAGCACCATCCTGAGGTGCTGGGTCAGGCAGGCGCATGTCACACAGGCTGGCTCTTGCTCTGCAC
Organism: Steatornis caripensis; assembly: GCA_013398225.1. NCBI lineage: Eukaryota > Metazoa > Chordata > Aves > Caprimulgiformes > Steatornithidae > Steatornis > Steatornis caripensis. The sequence continues at coordinate 249,518 of VZSC01004874.1, forward strand.
CCGGCAGAGCTCGGGGTGCTTCACTGACGTGACAGTAATTATTATTATTATTAACATTACACTCAAATTGATAATTCGGTCTTATTTTTGGACTGAAATACTTACATAATTTAATACCATTTATACTGTGCAGCTTGCCTCTTTCTTGACTCTTCTCATGGTTGTGCTACAACAGCCAAAAAATAACTATAACGTCTGATAGGTAGCCAGGTAGCTGGGTACCTTGTCAGCTTGTGTCACCCTATCCTACTTGCAATAACCTTGTGCTGTTGATGGTTTTTCTGGGCATAACAAGGCCTCGTGGAAAAATAAAAATATATAGTACTGCTTTTTTGGTAGTTGCCTGCAGGTGGAATTGCCAGCAGGTTCCATTCTAGTCATTTAGGTTGAATGTTCTTGTGGCGGACACCATTGCAAGCTGGGGTTGCTCTTGCAACCTGGTGTAGCTTCTTGCAGAGGAGACCTTAAAGAAGAAAAGTGCCTTAACTAAAGAAATGAAAGATGAGGAAAACAAATCCAGATAAAAGAATAAAAGATTCTTATCTCTTATTCTGTGCTCTTAAATCCAGGGATATCTTCTCAGTCGGGACAATGTGTCCAGAAACGTTTTTCTAATCTACAGAAAGAATGGAGGGAAGGGGAGAAGGAGGGGAGTGAAATGCTTTCGACATGACTCTGTTTACACTTTAGCCCCTATTTTCCATTGTTGTTTGAATGTGATCCTGCTTGAACAGATTTCTGAAATACACTCTCAATACTTATTGAAAGGCCCTTACAAATGTTATAACAAAATTCCTTCTGGAGCAGCCACCCTGCCTTTATTTTCCTCTGCCGGGGAATTTATTCCATGGAGACCTCTCTCCCTAGCTTGCAAGGAAGAGGTTATTTAACCGCACTGGGCTGGGCTCCGGCTCTTTAGAAAATCAATACGAAATCTTGCTTCATTTAACATGAATCTATTAGGTCGCTGTAAATTGGAGGGCGGGGAGAAGGAGAGAGGTGATGCCTCTAGATTGATAGCTTTTCTCCTGTGCTCTTCGTTTTCTTTCACACGCTTATCTCTCACGATTGACTGTCTCCTAGGCTTGCAATTTTAATAAGCTGTATTTTGTGATTTAACAATTTAAACAGTGTTTTATAAAATGGCTCACTGTAGAATACATCAGAAGGGAAGCATCCACATTTAGTTTGCTTTGCTGCTTTATGGCGTTTCACTGTTAGAGCCATCTTTTTTCAGGTAGCTGTCTCACAAATATAAATGCTTGTGTGCTGTAAGTACTACAGCTTCTGCAAATCGCTGTAAATATTAACCCTTCCACCTCCATGGACTGTCACTTCAGATGGGTTGGAGGAATTAATCTGCTGACAGATGTTACTTATTACGAAACAACCAATAGATGTCATCATCCGGCCTGGTGCGTTTGTTCTGAGCATGGGGGATGGAAGCAGTCGGGGAATTAATTGGGAGTGCCAGGATAGGAGAATTCCCATTTATAGGGGGAAATGCATAAACTGAAATTTAATCAGTTAAAAAATATCTAGCCAGAAATGACTGATTGTTTTTCTTTATATGTTTTTCTTTAGAACATTATAGTTTTTAGTTAATTAGCTACTTGGGGTTGCAGTTTCTGTTTCTGAATCATTTGCTTTAAGATTAAGAAATACGTTGGTTAATTGCAATGTATCTTACACTGCGTTTTGTCCAAAATAATAAACAATTTCAATTGTATATTTTTGACATCAAGGAGAGGGAGAAGACACTTAAATATAAATTAAATTTAAAATTGAATATAAAAATATAGATTGCATTATTATATATATAATCGAATATGTATGAAATACATAAACATACTAAATATAATTTTTGGACTCATTTTGATGTCTCGACTAATATATTTTTTAACACTTGCTTGACTTTGAATACTTGCAGTCGTATCTAACAAACATTTCCCTGAGTTATTAGTTTTATTTAGACGCACATGGGCATGTACCCACTTCAATGAATATGAAGATATTGTAGTAGACTTAGATTTAAGAATATTCCAGAAGATAACTCCTTATACTTACTAGAGCAAAGTTTAATTACAAGAAGGCTTCTTTGGCATGTACTTCTTCCTTGACGCGTTCTTCATGGTTTTTGAGAGATTGACTTCAGTGGGAGAATTTTTTTCCACTATCTCACTTGAGAAAATTAGATAAGAAATGGAATTAAAGTAAGTCTGAATGGACCTGGATGTACAGCTGCATGTCAAGTAAAATAAATGGAGAATAAAATGCTGAAGAATAGAATGAGATACTGTATTGATTTGGCTTCTATAATAAATAAAAAAGGAAATGAGAATTACACTTTTCTGCCATTTTGTTTTATACTCTTCTGTACTGGTGGAACTAAAGGCCGATTTACAAAAACTCTTCAAAGTAAAGCCTTGGTATGCTTAGCACTGTAGGATGTGCTACATGCTTTCAAATCAAAGATATTTTCATACAGAGAAGCTGATTTCCCACTTTTGTAGATGTCACAGGGGCAATTAAATAGGCAGACTGGTTTGTAAACACATACCTGAATGTTCTTGAATTACTTTGTGTGATGATAATATATGGTTTAGTTTAAGGTTTGTTCACAGATTAAAACTTTGGCCTATTCTTGCCTGTAAACGTTAGGACTGCTGGGGCGCTAGTGATCACTGATGTACAATGAACACGTTTTGTGGGCTGAGGCAATTAACAAACACATTTGAACAGATCAAGAGCTCAGTGAGCTTTGAAATCAAACTTAGCAATTTTCAGAAATGACTTACAGATTCTCACTGCTCAGTGAAGCTTTACTGAGTTACATGTTCCCTGACTTCTACTAATGCAGACATTTAATTTACTCATTCATACACAATTGAGTACTTATTATTGAACCGAATCTGTGTATGTTGGATACACATTTGCACAGAGTTAACTTATTATTTATTTGATTTGTACTGGAGTATTTAATTGCCTGTTGATATGAAAAGTATTTTTTTATTTGCAGAGGTCTTTTTATTACTATCCATGACCAGGGACACATCGCTTCAATGCTTAAATCCTGGCCAGAAAACATCGTCAAGGTAAGTTCTGGTTTACTTACAAGGTGACTTGGTTAAGATATTTTTATGAGCTTTTTATCAATTAGATTTCAGTGGTTTCTTAGCCCATTTTAAAAATAGAAACAATGCTGTTACAGGCAAAGTTTGAGGCTTTTAAACCCCTGTTTACTTACAGGCATCCTTTACTGATTCATTGGTCAATTACATAGAATATTATGCATCAAAAAAAACCCTGAATGTTTTTTCTGCATTTCAGGAAATCACAGAACGGTTGAGGTAGGAAGGCTCCTCTGGAGATCATCTAGTCCATCCTCCTGCTCGAGCAGGGTCAGCCAGGGCAGGTTACTCAGGACCGTGTCCAGTGGGGTTTTGAGTATTTCCAAGGGTGGGGACTCCACAAGATCTCTTGGCAACCCGTTCTAGTGTTTGGGTTAGTAGTTCTCCACCTATGATACCTGATGAGCTCTCTCACAAAAATTACTAAGTTTCCAACTAAAATGGCTTGTCACAGAGTATGACAAGGAAGTTATTGTGCTGTCAGCTGCTTGCCATACTGAGAACTTCCGTCCTTTACTATGAAAAATCTTCCTTTTTAGCGCAGGCAGTTTTGTGGGGTTTACTGAGTTCCTATATTTCAATGAAAACACTTACTTCCTCATGTGTGTAAGTATGATGGAGTGTGTTATTTCCTCAAGGGAAGAAGAAATACATCTTTGAAGGGTAAGAACCAGGTGGCTGTAGACAGCCCTGTCAAAGGCCAGCAGGAGTGACTGGCTCTGGTTCTGCTGAAATCAGCAGTGACAAAGCTCATGAGTCCAGGATTCTTTGTTTGTGGATAACTTCCTTTCTTTTCTTATTCTGTTTTCATACTGTTGACAGAGAAATGTAAGAGGGAACAATGCCAGTTCACTTGTAATGTGATACTAAATACCTCTCGTGTATTCTTGAAAGTTTTATATGAAAGTCCCATTTACAGTGAAGCAAGAGTCTAAAATAGTGTCACAAAACCGCAGTGAAATACAATAGAACAATTCTGGGCCTTTGTTCTACTATTGATTTGTTTGTACCCGTTACAATTTTTACATTAAAATTAAAAAATTATAGTAAGAATGGAATACTTAGTACATGCAATCAAAGAAGCTTTTATTTCTTCCTCCAGGCTATTGTGGTGACAGATGGAGAACGTATTCTTGGTCTTGGAGACCTTGGCTGTTATGGAATGGGCATCCCGGTTGGTAAACTGGCACTTTATACGGCATGTGGAGGAGTAAAACCTCATGAGTGTCTACCAGTGATGTTGGATGTGGGAACAGATAATGAGGTAAATCCTTTTCTGAGGTGTAGTGAGTATTAGCTGTTTGAAGGGAACTATATAAAAGTGGAATTGCAAAAACTTGCTTTTCTTTGTTATGATACTGGCTTTGATTATGTAGAAGCTAAAAAGTCCTATGAAAGAAGTCTCATCCTAATAGTGGAGACTGTTTTGTAAGGCTCAAGTAATTAAGGATGCTGTTGTCTGTAAAAATGTGCTGCATCCATCGTGCATGTTAAAAAGTGGTGTGGGAAATTAGATCTCAAGAAGAGGGGGATGACAGAGTTCAAAACACAATTTACGGCAGCATTCTTTCTCCGCTTCTGCTGCAGAATTCCTCTGCAGTGATTTCAGGTGTGAATTCTGACTGTGCCCTACGTTTTGGCGAACAGCTTGAAGCTATAGCATGTCTACATACTTCAATTGTACATTAACTTTAGCTATAGAAAGCANAGTTCAAAACACAATTTATGGCAGCATTCTTTCTCCGCTTCTGCTGCAGAATTCCTCTGCAGTGATTTCAGGTGTGAATTCTGACTGTGCCCTACGTTTTGGCGAACAGCTTGAAGCTATAGCATGTCTACATACTTCAATTGTACATTAACTTTAGCTATAGAAAGCACTGTAATGCTATGAAATTTCCCAAAATGAGGTCCAAGTGCTTCAAGTAAGTGGACCTTACCCGCTTTAACTTGGCTTCCCACTTGTGTGAAGTGCAGAGATTTAAAGTTGTTGAAAATTGGATATGTTATTTCCAGGGCTCCTGGGATTACTAGTTAATTATTTGGCTCCTATTCTTCCTTCTTTTTTTATTTTTTTTCTGAAAGAATACTTGAATTAGTGATTCTGAATGATGTCAAATTAAATGTCACCAGCAATATTATTGCGCTTTAGCAGAATTAAACAAATGTTATATTATAAATGATGCAAGTGTTAAACTTTATGCATGATAAATGTATCAGAGATTTATTTGTATTATAGCTAAATAAAGCATTCCCATACCAGTAAATTTAGCTAGGACTCCTGGATTGTTGGGTTGGGTGTGTGCATCTTCAACTTTATACATGCACATCCACCCCTGCCCCACTGGGATAATTCAGACAATACATCATGGCAGCATTACTGAACTGAGAAACAGCCTGCTACCCTCTCTGTTCCCCAAGAGTCCACTTCTGAAAGTAGACAGACTTACTTGTGAGATGTATTTGAACACTGTAGCACATAGCCGTATCAAATCACATGCAAGTCTCATTAGCTATAAAATGTTTTTATTCCTGGTGTGAGCAGCTGGACCAGTTGTCTAATCTATTATTGAAAGTTTCTACGCAGTTGATGGCATCGGCTACTTCTGATACTGCAGTAGGCTTTACATTTTGCTTTTATGCTTGAGGTTCATTGTAATTTTTAATTTTTCATATCATTATTTTCTTGAAAGATATCAAACATATACGCACACACAAACAGCAAAACAAGGATACCCATACCAGTAGCTCAACTTTCATGTCACTGTTCCTGTGACTAAATAATGGGTTCAGTGCATATGAAAGAGCGGCAAGCCCAAAGTATTACAAGATGCATAAAAATTGTGCAAACTGGGCTTTGTTGATGCTGTGAAATATTCACCTTCTGGTCAGGAGGATGCCTTTTGTTGTTTCATTTGGGAATATGGCTTCTTATTTTAGGGCCATATTATGAACTGCTTCGGTTTAGTCGTACAGTGCAATCAGAGGCTGAGCGTGTTTTGGTCCCTGGCCAGCACAGTGGTTAGCAGTGTAGGTCAGGACTGCTTCTCTTGGGGTGCGTTTCGTTCCTGTCTAGGTGTGTATCAAGTTCAGACATGCACGTGGTGCCTGACGGTCTAAAATCCCCAGCTAAATTTACTGGTACAAGAGACTTTGAACTAAGTTTGAATGCATGGGAGGTTGGGTGAAAAATTATTTTTGTTGAGTATTTTCAGTGCTGTAGCAGATGCAAGGAATTATATTAGCTTACAGATCAGTGCCGTTTGTGCTTATCTGGGTTTTCACCAGGGTGAGGAGAAGTCACCAGCATGAGAGAAATCAAGGCAGTGAATCATGGTTGGGTTAAAGTCAACTCTAGAGGCAGCACGATTGCTCTTTCAGGGTTGTGCTTGACTACACTTCAAAACATGGATGTTTGGTGGCTTTTTCCATTGAGCACTGGTTACTCAGATGTTTGAACTTTTATCTAACAGCTGTAACTGGGAATGAGACCTCTGAATTCCGCTGTAGGAATATGAACAGGTGGGACTGTACTGGTGTACCTCTTGTCTGAAGAGACTGCATGGGCCTGGTGATATTCATTGATTGCAGCTTGGGTGCCGTTCCCTGGCTACTTTTGTCAAAGTCAGGGATCCTGGGGCGCCAGCCTTCTTAATTTCTTCCCTCTACCACCCTCCCTCTCCCCCAGCAGCACATCCCTGTTCCCTTGCTAATGCTGGTGTTCATGTAACCAGGCGGTGAGCCACTGCAGAGAACTGAAATGACTGAAAAGCGATCACATTTTGCTGGCTAAGCCTGTTATATTAGGTCAAGATGCTGTGGAATTGCACTGCAATTTCTTACCTTAAAATCTAAACTTCTTGGACAAATGATTGTATTTTTATGCTGTATTTTCTTACTCTAGCCAGGATTTTCCATAATAAAGCACAATAGAAATCACTCTCATAACTTGAGCACATATAAATAATAATTACGCTGAACATGTTTTTTGAAATGTGCAGATGTTTTCCATTTAGATTAGTTCCTTTTCCCTTTCTGTGGGGGCCTCAGTGCTTTAAAATAAGTTTTAAAATATGTATTTTTGGCAAATATAACGCAGTTGTGCACAACCTGCAAATTCTCCAGAAAGATTAAATCTTACTCTAAAGCAGATTGCAAGAAAAACTTCAGAGATTCTCATCCTGTGTTGTTTTGTTGTGTACAGGACCCAAATCAGTAAATCTGAGGAGCAACTCACTCAATCTCTGATCCTTAAAAGCCTTATTACTGTTAATTTTAGCAGAGGTATTTTTAGCTGGGGTATTATCCTGCTACTCATAAAACCAAGGAAAGAGAGGCAAATAAACCATTTTTATACAATTGCCTAGAAAATAAGCAAGAGAAATAGAAACTGCTTACTTAAGAGCAAAAATTGACCTAATAGAAAGATTTGTGTGACCAAACTAGTAAATTACTCCATGTAATCAATGTGAGACTGAGTATCCGAAAGACATGGTGTTGACCACTGCCAAGAATAATATGCCTGTTGCACAGTCATTGACAAATTGGAGGCAAATAGTTGCTGATAAGACATTTTTATCCAAAGCATGCAAAACATTATTTGGAGTATTGGTTGTTTACTACAGACCATGACCATCTCGCTAAAAGTCATGCCTTACGGAGTAGCCATGTATTTTTCAGATGTGAGGATGGTGCTTCTCAGGTGGGATTTCAGTCCAAGTAAAAGTCAAGCACTCAAGCACCAGTCTCAGTACTGATATTAAAGTGTTGTTGAAAATCCTGAGGTGATGTGATCTCTGGATTCTGGGCATTCATCAAGTGTTATAGAGGGATATGTCAATCACTTTGAAATGGTTAAAGAAAGAGATTGCAGAAGAAAAATGAATGGTTGTCACGGTACATGCAGCTACAACTTAATGGAGACCTACCTGAAACACATGTACTCAGCACTGTAAGTGGGATGGTTTAAGGATGACAGAAATAACCAAGCTGAACCAAGGGAAAACATTTAAATACAGAAATGTGAATGATGATTGTTTGCTACTTAAAACTTGTTATTAAACTCTCACAAAATAAACAATGTTCAAGCAAGCCGGTTGGTTAAAAATCAGCCTGGCTTAGAGGGATGTGAAAACTGGCAGTTTAAAAAAAACAAACAACAAAACCCAATAATAGAAACTAAGTTCAGAAACTGAATTTATAGGCAATGAAAAAGCAGAAGACACTAAAGAAAAGAAACTTAATCCATATTAATTACAAACAGTTGCTCCTGCTGCTTTACCTTAATGGTGGTGCTTGTGGAAGTATTAGATTGTCAGTACAAAAATGGTAGATATTTTTTAAATCTCAGTTTTATCTATCTTGGTGAGATGTCTTATTTTCCATTTTATTAACAGCAAATGAATATGTTAAACAAAACCGTTAAACATTTATTTGTCAAGATCCTTAAATCAGAATGTCCAAATAGTGTTTTGGCCAGTTCTTTTAAAAAGACGTCTGGTAAAAGCTTTCTGGACCATGCTGAGCTTGGTGGGAAAGAAGTACTGGGTTTTTTTAATTATATCGGGGATGAACTGAGAAATTCGGGAAGATTGGATTAAAGTTAACGCTCTTATTTGAAATACAATGGTCCTGGTGCTGTAGCTTTAGATAAAGAATAAAATCAGAAAGTTTGACTAGTCAAGAATTGAGGGTAAGATAACTATTGCTGATTAGCATGGGCTTATTAAACCCAAATTTAATCTAATTTTTGGTTGACTAAAAAAATCTGATCAGATTTTTGGTTGACTCTTACTTTTTACCTTCAGTAACACATTTGAGTTCATACTGTTCCTTTTAAGAAACTGAACCAATGAAAAAACAAAGCAGGCCTCCTGTGTTACTAGAGAAAATGTGATTTAAAACATATATTTCTGTGTGGAATAATAAAAAAGTTGTGGGTATATCATATTTCAGTTTTTTTTTTCAACTCTGCAACATTTAATAGCTTTATCAATGACTTGAAGGTGATATTTCTAGTGTCCAAGGGTCACAGATGAGACATGGTTTAGTTAAAGTACTATTATCCAGCCAGAGCAGAAATGAAACCTAGGAAGACTGGTGGCTTGTGTTATACAGAACTCAAACCAGTGGTGAAAGAGTTTCTTCTGACCGTAAAAATCTTAATCTAATAATGGATGCTTAACAGGGGAATGAGAACTGTGTTTATTTGGTACCTGACAAGGGAAGCTCTGACAAGCAATCCTAGACTGATTGCATGTGTTAATTCAATACTGGCCATGGCCAGTTGTGGGAGCTTTGGAAAGATTAATTGTGTGTGTTAGCAGTTAAACATAAACCATTAACCATAAATTTCAGCTTAGGTAGAAAGCATTCAACTCTTTTTAAACAGTGCTTTCACACAACGTGGAAAAGCCAAGACAGCTGGTATTGGAAAAACTTTTTACATAGGCAGTTTTTAGCAGAAAGTGTCTTGGTGTCTTGGAGCCAGTTCTTTGAGAACTGGGACTATGGTCACACGCCAGCCATCAGGATTGCTCAGGTCTCAGAAGCACACAGAATCACAGACTGGTAGGGGTTGGAATGGCGCCCTAGAGATCATCCAGTCCAACCCCGCTGCTAAAGCAGGTGCCCCAGAGCAGGTTGCACAGGAACACGTCCAGGTGGGTTTTGAATATCTCNAATCAATGTGAGACTGAGTATCCGAAAGACATGGTGTTGACCACTGCCAAGAATAATATGCCTGTTGCACAGTCATTGACAAATTGGAGGCAAATAGTTGCTGATAAGACATTTTTATCCAAAGCATGCAAAACATTATTTGGAGTATTGGTTGTTTACTACAGACCATGACCATCTCGCTAAAAGTCATGCCTTACGGAGTAGCCATGTATTTTTCAGATGTGAGGATGGTGCTTCTCAGGTGGGATTTCAGTCCAAGTAAAAGTCAAGCACTCAAGCACCAGTCTCAGTACTGATATTAAAGTGTTGTTGAAAATCCTGAGGTGATGTGATCTCTGGATTCTGGGCATTCATCAAGTGTTATAGAGGGATATGTCAATCACTTTGAAATGGTTAAAGAAAGAGATTGCAGAAGAAAAATGAATGGTTGTCACGGTACATGCAGCTACAACTTAATGGAGACCTACCTGAAACACATGTACTCAGCACTGTAAGTGGGATGGTTTAAGGATGACAGAAATAATCAAGCTGAACCAAGGGAAAACATTTAAATACAGAAATGTGAATGATGATTGTTTGCTACTTAAAACTTGTTATTAAACTCTCACAAAATAAACAATGTTCAAGCAAGCCGGTTGGTTAAAAATCAGCCTGGCTTAGAGGGATGTGAAAACTGGCAGTTTAAAAAAAACAAACAACAAAACCCAATAATAGAAACTAAGTTCAGAAACTGAATTTATAGGCAATGAAAAAGCAGAAGACACTAAAGAAAAGAAACTTAATCCATATTAATTACAAACAGTTGCTCCTGCTGCTTTACCTTAATGGTGGTGCTTGTGGAAGTATTAGATTGTCAGTACAAAAATGGTAGATATTTTTTAAATCTCAGTTTTATCTATCTTGGTGAGATGTCTTATTTTCCATTTTATTAACAGCAAATGAATATGTTAAACAAAACCGTTAAACATTTATTTGTCAAGATCCTTAAATCAGAATGTCCAAATAGTGTTTTGGCCAGTTCTTTTAAAAAGACGTCTGGTAAAAGCTTTCTGGACCATGCTGAGCTTGGTGGGAAAGAAGTACTGGGTTTTTTTAATTATATCGGGGATGAACTGAGAAATTCGGGAAGATTGGATTAAAGTTAACGCTCTTATTTGAAATACAATGGTCCTGGTGCTGTAGCTTTAGATAAAGAATAAAATCAGAAAGTTTGACTAGTCAAGAATTGAGGGTAAGATAACTATTGCTGATTAGCATGGGCTTATTAAACCCAAATTTAATCTAATTTTTGGTTGACTAAAAAAATCTGATCAGATTTTTGGTTGACTCTTACTTTTTACCTTCAGTAACACATTTGAGTTCATACTGTTCCTTTTAAGAAACTGAACCAATGAAAAAACAAAGCAGGCCTCCTGTGTTACTAGAGAAAATGTGATTTAAAACATATATTTCTGTGTGGAATAATAAAAAAGTTGTGGGTATATCATATTTCAGTTTTTTTTTTCAACTCTGCAACATTTAATAGCTTTATCAATGACTTGAAGGTGATATTTCTAGTGTCCAAGGGTCACAGATGAGACATGGTTTAGTTAAAGTACTATTATCCAGCCAGAGCAGAAATGAAACCTAGGAAGACTGGTGGCTTGTGTTATACAGAACTCAAACCAGTGGTGAAAGAGTTTCTTCTGACCGTAAAAATCTTAATCTAATAATGGATGCTTAACAGGGGAATGAGAACTGTGTTTATTTGGTACCTGACAAGGGAAGCTCTGACAAGCAATCCTAGACTGATTGCATGTGTTAATTCAATACTGGCCATGGCCAGTTGTGGGAGCTTTGGAAAGATTAATTGTGTGTGTTAGCAGTTAAACATAAACCATTAACCATAAATTTCAGCTTAGGTAGAAAGCATTCAACTCTTTTTAAACAGTGCTTTCACACAACGTGGAAAAGCCAAGACAGCTGGTATTGGAAAAACTTTTTACATAGGCAGTTTTTAGCAGAAAGTGTCTTGGTGTCTTGGAGCCAGTTCTTTGAGAACTGGGACTATGGTCACACGCCAGCCATCAGGATTGCTCAGGTCTCAGAAGCACACAGAATCACAGACTGGTAGGGGTTGGAATGGCGNGAGATACTCCTGTCCCCTAATCTCTCCAGCTGCAGCTGTGATGGCTTCAAAGAAGCTGGACATGCACACCTTCTCTTGCCCTGGGTAGACAAAGTTAAATAGCTGGCTGGTCATATATACGTGCCATTAATGTGCAGATGAGTCATGATGGTCAGTTCACGTTTTACAATTGTGTATCTGAAACCATTCTTTATTCCTGTAACTGTCAAATACAGACACTTAAGTACTGGACAGTGCACAAGAGGCAAACGTGCAGGGCAGCTGCTATGGCAGCTACTCCTCCTTCATCTGCCGCACTTCAGGGACTTGTGGGGCTGCTGTTTCAAGTTATTTCCTGCATGCTCGCTTCGGAATATTTTTTTCCCTCAACTTACTACAAATATTTAAATACAGGAATGTGGCAGTTCTCACAGTTGCCCTAAACAGGCCAAGGAGCATGACTGGGCTGGCAGTTCTGACTGTTGTGGAGGAATGACCGGCATCCATGGTGGGAAGCCTGAATCCAGAAAAAGGTGCAAATTCGAGCTCAATTCTTCAACTTGTGCTAGCTGGCTTTCTAGTTTTCTAAATTTCCCCAAATTACTTCCAATTGTCATAAGGACCGGTGCCAGCCTTCCAAAACGCATGTTCTTGAAAAATATCTACCTTTGAATGTGCAAACGGAAAACGTTGACAAAACAGAAACAAACCTGCTTTTATTATTTATATTCCAACCGAAATAGAAACCTGGACAGAAGAAAGCTGAGTATAGAGCAAACCTGCAATTTTGTATCTTATCAATCTAAAGACATAAGCATATCAAACAAATCATGTAAATTGTGTACAGCTGTAGGGATTTCTAAATAAAAGACAGTCAAATCCGGCATTTGTATGTAGATGAGTGGCGTGTTTACATAGTTGTTTGTGTAGTAAATGTATTGTGAAATGGTTATGCTCTCTGCATTTAAAAAGATCCTTTTGCCTTTCCCTTGAATGATAGCTGTTAGAACTAGATCTAGACAGTGTTTCAGTGACAGTTTTACTGTAAAATAGTAGTAGCATTTCCTGAACTCTATGTATAGAGATTGTTCCCGTCTATATGAAAAAGATCTATTTTTGTGTCTGGTGCATATATGGGAATCTTGTTTCTAGGTTATATTCTCCAGTGCGTTCCCTTGTAGGTTTGAGCATTTCTGAAGTACAAGTGACACTATGTATGATCAAAACAGGAGGTTTCTAGATACACAGGTTTTCATTTAGCTATGTCAAAATGTCACTGACCAAATTAACCTGGTTGACCAAGAGACCCATGTTCCACAAAACAGTCAGGCCAGGGAAGGTGATCAAAGCAAATGCTGTGGCCCTATGCTGCTGAATTCCGGGCATGAAAACTTGTAAGACTACAGACGGAGTAAATAGCCTGTGGTTTTTTTATCATTCAGCTACTGCCTGTCTGTGCCATTCTGGTGGTAGATAATTGCATTCTCCTTCACAAATTTTTATTTCACAAGGGGAATTTTTTTCCCCCTTAGATCTCGCTGCTAGATCCTTCCCTGGTAGTACACTGCCAGCACTTCAACAAAGGAGAAGATACATGAATATTCCTTTTTCCTCCCCTTCCCCCGCTTCCAGTTGGCAAGAAAATATTGTGGTAGGATATTATTTTTCCCAGAGTCAATCTCATGAGTCATTTTTTCTTTTCTCTTTTCAGTGTTCAGAAGTACTGAAAAGTAAAATACATTCTGAATTACAATTCTGTCTAGCCCATTGTGCAGAAGAAAAAAAAACACATTTTTTTTAATTTGTGGGAATTGGTAGTCTCCTTTTAAATCTATTCAGTTCTTTGGAGTGAACTGAATATGCGTTAGAGAATGGAATGGACAAGTACAATCTGTTTTTATAGATGTGTCTTCTAAAGTTGGGGTTGTTTAGAGTCATCTTTCCAGCGTGTGTCTCCACGTCTAAAATAAATATGGCATCACCCATCACTCCTAAACGTGCTTTATTTAAACAACAGGGACACCTGAAACTATTGGGTGATGTGCTGGAGTGGATCTCAAGTATCCGACAGCTGATGTTTTTCAGTAATTTTTTGGAGAGATTTTCTTTTCTTACTCTTTAATGTTCTCTTAGTGAGTAGTTACAATATGTCTGGTAATACATTCACAGCTTGAAAGTTTCAAAAGTTATTTTGACTCAGTATTTTAACTCAGACGTGTTGAGAATTTGTAAGAGTAATAATAAATCTAGATTTACCATTTCAATATGTTTCTGCCATATGCTGCTGAGTTGTTATTGACACATGTCAAACTCAGTCTTTTGACTTAAGTTGTAGCTTGCTTTTTCTGTCCGAAAATACTATTTTACATTAGTCTGTTCTGCAAATTCCTAGTGTTCTATTTCTCAGGTATTGAGTCTTGTAAGCTCGCCAGGTTGGGTTGTCAATAGAGCACATAGAAAGTAATAAAACAGATGAGGAAGAGTAAATGGAATCACAGGCTTCAGGCAACAGACAATGAATTATTTTAAATAAGCTTGCTTCAAGGAGAACTTGAAATAAACTGTAAAGTAAAGGTTTATGTATGTGATCTTGTGGTGTATTGTATATCCAAAGCAATAACTTGACAAGCCTGGTCTACTCTTAGAAGGAAATATTGATCAAAATTGTTAAATTTTATCAGAATGAGAGCATAGTTTGCTCGGGTTTTTCTACATGCTATTGAACTTACAGTTATTTTAAAACAAGTGTAATACGGTGACAAAAAATATTTGCTATTTATCAGGAAGCAACTACTTTTTAATATAAAAGTTCAGTTGCTGCCAAAAATGCTCCAGATTCTGGGTAATAGTTTTTAGATGGCATATTCAGTGAAGGACGTAGTTAATCATGTAGTCATGAAATATGCATACCGGAAAGGTAATTCATGAAAAACTGAAGGAAAATTTTGAGTTTTAGTTTATGTATTTGGTGGAGGGGGTTTATCATTTAAACCAGAAAGCTGATTCCAACACTTTGTTTGGATGTCTGATTATGTTTCTTACAAAGCTTCGTGGCCCCCGTGTTGCTGAGCTGGTGAGGTACGCCTTGGGATGCGTGGACTGGCACAGAGTCTTACATACAGATTACTATAGTGAGCAAGTGGAGGCATGGGCATATTTAACAACAATTACAGTTTTCCCACAGATTTTATTTGGAAATTTAATATTTCAAAATACATGATTTGCTGTCAACTGAAGTAAGAAAAAACCCCAAACATGCAAATATCCATCATAATTTCAAAATATTGCCTCATTTCCAGTGAATATAGGGCTGTGTAACATTTTTGTTGGCTATTGCTGAAGATGGTATTAATATTGAAATTCCTACCACGATGGTAGTGAAAGGTGGTGTTAAATGAATACTTATCCAAAGTCATCTTCTGTAGCATGTTAGATTTCTTGATCTGTTTTTCTTGCATATACTGAGTTTTCTTCACTTTGTTTTGACAATACAGATGTGGAAGAAATTGTAATTTTTTATGTGCTTTTCTGAATCTTGTGGGAAAAAATGAAACTTGAATTTTGATGTATCAGATTATTTTATTCTAGTACAGACATTATCATTATTAAAATAATGAATCAAAACAATAAGAGTCTCCAAAGGTCTTTCTAGTCAGGCCTCAGTCAAACACTTTATAATATTTGGTCCCGTTGTATTGCATCGTGCAATGTTAGGTAGTATTTCTTGAGTAACTTTCTGTTTATAATGTGATGAGAGGAGGAATGAAGTAATATAGAATTCTGGCATATTTAGTAATTTTATTTCAATATTCATAGTAAATGCTAGTTATTCCCATCCCAATCTAACCATAGATGCATGTTCAGACTTGGAATTCATTTATGTGGAAGTTTTTGTGCACACACAGATATGCCCATTACATCATACATAGACTTAATATATCTGGGCTGTTAGAAAATTCCGTATTATCACAGGATCTGTCATCAACAGAAATGGTAAATTGTTACTGGATAGAGAGGCCTTTATTGCACAGAATATTCCGTATTTTGGAATACAGTGGGGTTTTTGGAAACTACATTTCCTATTATAATCTTGTTAAATGTGTCAGTCTGCATCGTAGCTTGCATCTGACTTTTGTCTGTGCTTTTTTTCTCCACATGTTTTTTAACCTTCTGTCCAGATTTATTCTGAGAACTATAATCAATTTTCACATACTCTTTTTTTCCCAAATATATCCAATGTGATGTGTGCAGGCATGCGCATTGGCAAGATGCATCAAGCAATGCTCATGGAGAATAACAGATAATAACTACAAGGAGAGAAAAAAAAGAAAAGGATATAAAAGCTTACTAGTCAAACAGTTGCATGTCTTTAGTCTTAGGAAAGGAAAATGGCTCATTTGTCACTTTCGACTTTCGTCCTTCAGCCAGTAATGGCTCAAAGTCCTGCTGAGGTGGACCTCAGCTTTGAGCAAATGCCAGGGAAGCGGATGTTAGCAGTTAACGTTATCAGTTAGGTAGCCTTAAAAATACAGTTCAGTAACATTCAAAGAGGCCCTTGCATTGTGATTTTCTTGCAAGAAATCAGAAAGTAATTTGCTGATGGTGTGTTTTACACAATTATTTTAATGGGTTTTAGTAATGGATGCTGCTATAATTCAGAATTCACTTCTGCAATTAAAAATCTAAGAATCAAATGTTAATTTTTTACTGAATACTCAAATAATACATTTCCTAATTTATGCTTCCAAGTATATCCTCAAACTGCATACAGCTTTAGTCAGGAAGGTCTTTTACCTTCTCTGGCCTAAAGCCTTTGCCTAAAGTGACTGCAGCATGTTGTCGAGATGGGGTTCCAGGGAGGGAATCTTGAGAGTCTACCCGTGATACTGAGGTTTCCTGTGTGTTTCAGTCTTTTAAAGTCTGCCTTTTAAAGAATCTTTGAGTTTGTCTTCTATTTTGTCCATAATCTTCTGCAATTTATTATTTCTTTAATTACTATTTCTTCTGTATCTTCTGCCTTACTATGTATTTCCTTGGTTGTATTAAACCTTCAGTAGAAGACTGTGTATAAATGTCTTGTGCTTCCTAAGGGGTGCATTCTACTAATCACGTATTAAGAGAGCTGGAATACAAAACATTGCTTACCCTTGTTATGAAATAATTGTGTATAAAGGGGAACAGCATGTCCCACCATATTTAGAGCTGTGAACTGTTTTGACTTACTTGCAAAAGTGGAAGATAATTTGCTATTCTTTACCATGGTGCTCCCAGGGGAATGTATTACATCACCTCCTTTGTTTCCATGTACATGCTTTTCTCATATTTTCTTAGGCATAGCTCAGCAGCTATGAGTAGCAGCAGTTTTACCAATAAAACTCGAATATAAATGGACTTGGATTTTAAACACTTATTCTTTTAAAATATTTTTCACACTGTCAGCATTTTGTTTAATGCTGCATTCACTTGTAATGGGCTTTGTTCTTTATTATAATACTAGAAAGACATTCTGTGTTTACCTTACTACTATTGTAATGCTCATCTCCTTTTGCCCTAATACGGGGATGAAAAATATCTTGATCTACATTTCCTTTCAGTGGCTAAAGTACTTACAGTCCTTCTTAAATAAATAAAAAACCAACAGAGCAAAGAGGTTTTTGTTTTTCACCAGGGGCTTACTGTTGCCATTGTACAACAAAGGTTGCTGCAATTTTTAAAACTCATCCAATTGTTCTAGTACAATTAAATTGAAGAAGACGTTAAAGTTCCTATTATCTTTTAATATGCATGTTGTATAAAATATTATTGTTTATTCAAATGCCAGATTTACATCCACCATCATCCTATATTGCCTCTGCTTAAAGTCTCATACTTTCATAAAATACTGGTGATTAGTGTATGCAATCTTATTGTAACCATCCAGCCCTTCTATGTTGCCTGCGTATTGAACCCAAATCTAGACTTTTCTAATATATCCACGTAGGCAACAATATTTTTGTTTGTTCTCTTCTATCTTTCCTATACTTAATGTTCAATGGAATGGACAATTATAATCTTGTGTTTGAATTATTAGTCTTGAGAATCTGGGGCCCCATCACCAAACTAGATAAGCTCAGAATGACTGAGAAAGGGACGTGGAGCTTGAGTCATCTGAACCTGAGCTAATAATCCTAGGCTAATTTTATGAAGATGAGCAGATGCTTCTTCTTGTAGAGTAGTTGTCTCAAATTGGTCAGATGAATTGTATTTTTAAAGTATCTTTTTTTGTCTGTTGACTGTACAAAGACCGTAGACTAGCTTAGATACTGAAATATCCTGTATAGATTCTTAAGTTAGATAATATGAATTCATACTCAGCTTGCACTTCGCTTGCCTTTCCCTACATCTGACATGTTGTTGCTCTGTGGCTCAGGAAGCTTCTACAGAGACTAAAACTTGTTTCTGAACTTACATCAACCTCTTATTAATCAAACTCTTCGTATCTTTGAGAAATGCCATTCTACTGCTTAGTGTGTGAGAAGACCTCAGCAATTGTCTTTTACTTTTGATCCATTGACATCCTTTAAACTTTGCCATTTTGGCTAGGAATATATGGCATTCTATTCATTTATTTTTATGAAATATGCTATTTATGGATATTCCTTTTGTAGACCATGGAAAATATGACGAAGCCAGGTGGTGCTTCAGATTTTCACATTTACCAAACAACGTCTTGGCAATGATTTTTAACACCCGAGAAGCTGAAGAGCGGACAGCTTTAGCAGAAAGAACATAAACGGTGATGTGGGATTTAGGTCTTGGTTTCAGCTGACATTAGAGAGAACGAGCTGTGTACCGATGTTACCGGCAGTTCTGTCGGTCCATTTCTTCTTACTTCACTTTTCAGCAGAAGGGGATCTATAAAAGAGGGCAGAAATGAAAATCTGGAAATGCTTATTTTGGATAGCATGCATGAATATCCATAGACCAAACCGATGGCAGACTTTATTTCAAGATCCATTAGACATTTCCAACTCTTCATACTCAGAAGACAGCAACAGATAGTGTTTGTTTTGGTTGGCTTCCATTCTTTCTGAAATAGTAACTGCTAGCTATGTGCCTCCTCAGCAATTTGACAGGCAATGGAGAAGACAAGAGAGGGAATGAGCCATAAATATAGCTATTATCACAAAAAGTGGGATAAGTGCATGATTTGTGCCTCCACGGAAGTCGGCCTAGTGTCTGGGACAAAAGGGGTCACCTGTTGACTGTAAAGGTGCTCTTACAAATGTTGACCTTGCACTAGTAGGTCTACTTTGTGCACAGAACTACTTTTCCCTTTTTTCTTCTCGTGCTAGGACAGATATATAGTCAACAGCTGAGATGCCAGCAACGAAGTAATATCACCAGACTTATTTAATAATTGCCAGTCAGTCAAAGGGACCTTGTTGATGTGGCTTGTTTATGTAGGAAGAGGCTCAACCCATTTGGCTCCAGTAAAGAAAATGGCTGAGTGTCAGCACAGGAGACAGGGATGTCAGGGTCAAAGGTATTTTGATGAAGGACCATGTGGGAGTAGCTTATAGAAGTAAATGATATAAATAGACATAAGATTAATAGAACTGAGAAGAGGCTGCAACAAGTGATGGAGATTTATAGTTACATATGAATGAAAAAAAATTCAAAACAAAATATCAGAACTGTTGATACAGAAATGAGGTGTACTGATAACACAGAACAAGATTTTAAGTTTGTAAATGGTGTATCTGCTGGTATGTTGAAATTCTGTTCAATTAACTATGTGATGGACTCAAGACACACTGTGTGCTGTCAAATGTGTGAGGTGATACAATATTAGCAAAATTCTTTTTATTAATAGAATATTAAAGATGAATGAAAATGAGAACGTCAAGACTTTTTTTTTTAAGTTTATGTTGTCTTTGTCATTTACCAGATGAAGTAAAATTATTAAGACAGCATTCTTCTGAATGTTATTACTTACCAGCAAAACTTTACTATTGTCCTCTTTAAAGGAATACGTTTTTGCTCTTCTCTGATTCGCTTTTTTGGTGGTGGTTTGTTCTTTGATTTTTTATTGTATTTTTTTCATTTTTTTGTCTGGTTTCAAAAGCTGGGTGACTCCTTGCATTCAGACATTTCAGCTGCCTGTCCTAAATAAAATTTGGAAATGTCAGTGGATGAAAATAAAGGGAGTGATGTGTGTTTGTTGCTTTGCAGAAATGATGTAGGAAAGATTGATTTATTCAAAGTCGTGGAACCATCTTCAGCAATTATGTCTTGTCATACTTTCCTGATTAAGCTGAAGAAGATAATTTAGATAGCTACACTCCTGGTAGCTTTTCTGGAGAACATGAAACAAAAATAACTTCCATAAAAAGTTTCACTGAGGCTAGACTTGTTTTTAAGGTAGTATGTAAGCTACTGTGGGTACTATTTTGTCTCTACTTAAACATTATTGTTAGGCCACCTTCTGTGATCTATTATAAGCACTTACTGCTGGACCCTCAGGTAGGTACATTCTTCAGGATTTTTGGGTGGTGATTTGCATCCTCCCTCATGTTTTTGAGAGCAATAAACTTTGAAAGCTTTGTTGTGGTAAACTATTTCTTCTTCCAGTTCCTGTTATCCATCAATCAGCTACATTTCAAAATATAGGATGGAGGATATTGTTATTGTCCTTGATGTGTGGCAGCACATGCAGACTGAGATTTCAGCCATGTCGCTACTGGGGTTCGCAAAGAAGAAATGATAGTCATTAACTGTATGGGGGCTGTTGAAGGTCAGCTGTGTACCAAGCTTAATAGTTGGCCTGAGCCTTTTCTGGGATTCAGTAAAAGTTTTTATAGAAAGTAGGTGGCAGCAGTTTTAGGAGATTCCTTGTTAGGTGGGATGAAAATTATATGAATAAAATACAAGAGGCTTGTCAGATTTCTTTGTTTTCTGATTATTTTTTATATTTTAAAATATTAATGATTATACACAGCATAATCTGCTAAAGTCCTAAATCATGTTGGATCCTTCATGACTATTGTTTTCTCAATAGGCAAATGATCAAGTTTTTCAAGAAATGCCACTGGCATACAGACAACCATTTGGTTTCAGTTTTACTGTATAAACCAGTTATGTATCCTAAAATGAGTCTGATGAAATGTTGCTCCGAAACCATGGTTCTGAGTGTCTTCCAAGTTCCAACTCAAATTACAGGCATTTGTGGAATTGGCATCGTCCCTGTCCCTGCAGACAGATGTTAACATCAGGAGAATTCTCTGAGACTGTTAAACATAATGTAGAGTATTTATCTTGCTGTTCGTTTTATTTTCTTAAAATACACAATGAATCAGGCCTCTCTGATCTTACTAACTCTTCTAGATACAGTTCTGGCAGCGGATCATAGGATGCATGCTAGCCTGAATTAGTGCAGCAGTACCACCTTAGACATTGCGGTGATGCTCTTTCATTGCAAAATCATTTGTAACCTCCTGAGGAAGAGGCAGAAAGCAGTATTCAATGGGACTATGTGTTATGTCTAAGGAAGAAAGAAAAATCCATAGGGAGGGGAGCAGGCTGTTGTCTTAGCTCTGTTAGTGGGAAAATGCACTTTTCGGGGCTTGTCAGAATTGCCCAGAATGGAGTTTTCTCATGGCTGGTTGGGACTACTGACTCCTCCTAACGGCTTCCTCAGACCAGGGCGTCCTTCAGCTACTCTTGACTTTACCCTGTTAGGTGAGAGATGAGGGGTTTTTGCTCTTCCTTCATTTTATATAAAACTCTTTTGAAAGATAATTGTCAAGCTGAGGAACTGAAAGAGTTTTTTAGCTTAGTAGCACAACCAGAAAATATGCATTGAAATAATATCTGCAACTAATATGCATTGAAATCATACCTGTAACTGTTTATGTGCAATTACACATTTCTGTCTATGGAGAAAAAGACAGGTTATAGTCAGATGATGATGATGACGAAGAAGAGTTAGACAACCTCTGGTGAGGTTTACTTAAGTTTATCTAGGGTCCTTCAAACAATAAATAAGGATAAAATAAGCCTTCAGGAAGGCTCTCCTTACAAAACTTTCAGGCATCTGCCGGGAGATGTAAATTCTGCATTTTTTGAGAGTTTTGCAGTAAAGAGCAAATGAAATGATCATTGAAGTGTGTTACTGTAGATACGTTGCTTGTCACCGCTTGGTGCTCGTCCCTGGAGTACAGCTGCCTCTGTATCCCACCCATGGTGACAGTGCCCTGTTCACACAAAGCACACCATTATTTTCAGATTGGTACAAGTCACACAGAAAATGGATCTTTGTATACTTTTCCTTGTATAAATTGTATAAATTAAGGAAATTCCAAGATTAGAAATCGTTTCCCCTTACTCCTGGTGATCAAGTGCCTTAGTAATGACCTCCTTGACATAGTTGCTACTTTGTGTAGAAGTTAAATGTAGATTTAAAAGAAGGACCTGATGCATCCATGTGGTGGTGGTACTCAAGCATGGTGCTAGGAAAAGAACTCTAGTGCTATAAAGATCAGCCTAACAATGACTTTATGTTTTTAGTTTTGAAGCTAACTTTCAGTTAGCGGAAGATGTTGGCACAATTGTATGTTTGCGATTGAAAAACTCTTTAGTTTGTCATTTTGTGGTATGAAAAATTGACAAACTAACTTGTTAGCTTTGAAGACAGGGTTGGTTTTTTTCAGTTACAGTACTTTCATAAACAACTTCTAATCTAGTCCTGAGGAAAACACCTGCTTTTCTCCTTATGAACAGCACATAACTTGTGCTGCAGATTCAGTGATGGCAGTTCTATGATATTTGCTTCTAATAGTTTTTAGAAGTTAAGCTGGCTGAAAAGCATCAACATGAGCTGTTTTACCTGAAAAAAAGTTCCAATGGCATTTATATTTCAGGGGAAGACCATTATTTTTTGCTTCATCTGTTTGCTAGCGAAGATGCAGTCTGGGGTATGCTTCACTGCTCAGCAGTATTCCCGGGTCTTTCTTTACTGGAAACTGCCATACAGAACAGGGTGTGCAGAGCAGTTTTTGCTAGATTCTCCAACTAATTTTACTGCAAGATTTTTTTTTTTTTAATAGCAATGATAACTTACTGGACAAGCTTTATCATTTTGGTGTGAATCTCTTTACTGTGTACCAGAAAGGTGAGCAGGTGGAACAAAAGCCTAATTGCTCTGAAAAATACATAATTCATCTGACATCTGGTGTATTGTTGCCTTTAAAATATTTGAATTTTAGTATTCAGTATAAAATATGGCAAAATATACAGTTAGCGTAGCTGTACTCTGTATTACTTATGATTTTCAGAGCCAATCCAGAAGACAAGTTCAGGTGTGCCTCTCAATTCCAGGTTGTTGGGAATGGAAGAATCAGTCTAGAAAGGAACTTCCTTAGGCATATGCATCATTGATGGGCACCTGGCTGTAAACGGTATTGTGAGTTTCAAGTGCTCAGAAATCTTGAACTACACGTACAAATTGTGAGATAAACTTCTGACTTCTAGAAAGTATTTTATATGTTCCAGTATTTTGGAGGTAAGCTAAGCTAACAGACTCAAACCAGAAGGCGACGCTGCTGCCTGCCCCTGCACCATCAACCGCCCTTGAGCTTTTCACCCATCACTTGATTCCACAAACTGACTCGTGGACACAAACATCAATGCATTGCCTGACTCGAAGAGCAGACAGCAGAACAGCCTCTTGAAAAATCAAGCACATCTTGCCTCTTGCTGCACCAACTTCTTCTCTTTGGATTTTGCACTTGATGCTGCCTCGCTAATGATGGCTCACACAGCTTGTGCTGTTTTGTTTATGTTATGTACGTTTGTAAATGTTAGCCGTAGGGGGCTGAATGGTTTTAGCTCTGCCTGCTCATGCAAGTGAATGAGTTTGACTTCCTGGGCAAGCCCTTGTGGTACTCAAGACACGGGAAGGAGGGATGCAGGCGGAGTGTGCCCTGTGAGAGGGCAGGAGGGATGGCACCCGCTCAGCACGTCTGCCCGTAGCCCTCACACACTGGGGCCTTTATTCGGTGCCACATACGTGCGCCGGAAGCAGCCCACAAAATGTCCTTGGCACAGTCTGGCTTTGTGCAGTCTCTTGCTTGGGGACAGGCTGTGGTAATTTCATAGCGTGTTACAAGATTCCTTCGTGAAGCGTTCTTTCCAGCCATTAGAGTGATTTTTATTTTGTTGTTAAAGTTTGCTGGAGCTGACAGTTTTTGAGCTGGGTAAAGCTGCCTGCATGTATGGAAAATAACTAGAATATAAGCCACGGGGTTCAGTGCACAGTCAAAGCTACAACTGGTAATTCCTCTTCGGGTCAAGAAATAAGTAAGCTTCTCAAGAAGGAGGCGGGCAAAGGATGTAAAGGTCAAATTGACAAATAAACAACCTTCTGAAAGGAAAGAACAAGTTGGATTGTATAAGTCAAGCCTGCCTTTAGCTGTGCAAAACTATAGGATCACTACACACGTATAGAAGAGAACATATTCTCTGTATTTTTTAACACAATCTTAAATTATTTTAAACAGAATTTGAAATACTATAACATCTTTTCTATTACATTAGGATATTGCTTCATCAGAGTATTAATGAAAATGTATATTTTGAACTGTCTCAAAAATGCATATTATTTGCTATTATTTTTTTTCCACAGAAATTGTTCCCTTCAAGCACTGTATTTAGGAATGACGTCAAAGGAACATTATGAATGTTCCCTATTATCTTTTAAATTCTTGATTATCACAGGCCTAGAATTTTGTCTCGACAGACAATGGACAGTTTTCAGTGATGTTTTTAGGGTCACAGATGGGAAAATGTTAATTATAGTACAACTGTTGCCTGTATACACAATATCTTTGTCTCTCAAATGCTGGCAGCCGCTTGGGTTTGGCAAGTCTAGCACAGTTGGGCTCAACTTTTTAAACTCACGTTCAATGTGTGGGATTTTTCCTCCTTTATTTATATCTAGAATGACACATAGTGATGCTCTATTTTTTGGACTCCTTTTGTGCCATCCTGTCCTATGGAGGGAACTGAGGTGCAAAGAGAGGTGATGCTCTGTGTGCCAGTACCTGTCTGTTGAGGATGTCCAGATAAAGTGTTAGCTGAGACTCCCAAAGATGAGGTCTCCTTCTTTTGGAGAAAAACAGAGGATAAAGCCCCTTTTTTCTTCTTCAAGTGACCTCTTGCAGTTCACAAATGTGTTGACAAAGGTCTATTCTTTAGATAGGAGGGGCCATGATCTCTTCTTAGTAAGTATGTCATGGGACCAATGTCGTTCAAAGAAAACAATTTTTTAAAAAATTCTTTAGCTTTATGATTATGAAACTTCTTTTTGCAAAGTATTCTACACCCTCAAACCCAATTAGCGTCAGTGTTACTTGCAGCATTCAACACATCTGAATTCAGTTAGCATTTGGAAACATGGAATCTGTTGCATGTTTTAAGGGCATTATCCTGTATTTCAGACATCAAAATAAGCTTTTTCAAAGAAAAAAAGCTTCCGAGTCTAATATAAATTGAAATCTTATACGTTCTTCTTAATGCAATAAAAAACACTTTGCAGCTTTAAGCATTTCTTGCAGAACATAAAATTGTGATTCAGCATGTAAGTGCTTACAAAACAAAAATTTAAATGAACACAGATTGATTACTGGGTAATTAGAAATGCATTTAATTTCTGGCACGTGGCATGTCTTTATCCCAAAGCTTCTGATGTCCCATACAAATGTAGTTCTCCTTTAATTTTATAACTGTAGCTCTAACATAGATGACTTCCCATTGCAGAACTCCTGGAGGGTTTTGACATTTTAATGGTATGGGGGGAGTTGCTGCTCTGAAGCGTGACCGTACACCAAACACTTTCTAGGTGGCACTGAGAGGTTCTGCACACTCCCTGCTGCTATCTTTCTGAGTGGAAAGGCTCTGTGTCTTGCAGTTCTTCACCTCCAATTTTCCGTGAAGCTGTTCACTGAAATATGTATCTGTTCCAAAGAAATGTCTCGGTGCCAAGTTTGAGAACAGATGACATTCCAGCATGTTTGTTCTCAACTGATGAAATATCTAAGTGTGCAATTTTCTGTTTCTCACTGGTTTGGCTTTTGTAGCTAAATTAGAGCCAGGTGCACAGCTGAAGCCTTGCTTGAACTTTGATGGTTTGCTGATCTCTTTACTATAAGTGTGCACAAGTAAGATAGTATAAACAGCTTGCCTTTTTCTTAAAACCCCGAAAGTCATTATGGTTTTAATATGCTCAGGTGGTGCTTCAAAGAACTCTTTGTTATTTTACACAGCTAATTCTAAGTAGATCTACATGTTATTTTCAGTACCAGAACCTCAATTAAGCCCTTTATTCTTGTAAAACCTTATTTCTATTAAAGCTTGAATGTGCCACACTGCTAAACCTGAATGTTGTAGAACTATTTTTTTTAGCCTTAGAGTGTGTCTAAAAATAAACCAGCATCAGCTTTTTCAGTATCATTTAATATGCATAACAAACTCACTAACCTGAAAAACGCGGAGTTATGTTTTCGAGGAGATTCGATTTCCAAAAGAACAAAACAAAGTTTAAGCTGTGACAGCAAGCTGGGGAACAAAAGAAACCCAAGTCATTGAGGAAAAGTACCTAATCATCATGTCAGGTTGACATACTCAATTGTAGGATGGAACTTTCTTTTTGGTAATCTGTTTTGAAAGCCATGAAATAGACGATAGCAAATGTTAATCTCTCAAGATGTGTGAACCCTCTAAAAAAAAAAAAAAAAACCAACCACCATGGACCCGGTTTGCATGGTGTTGACCTGAATAAGGGGATAATGTGCTTAAGCAGCTTATTCATTCTTCAGTGCCTTTTGGAAAGGGAGAGGTCCCACAATGGTTTGCCACTCAGGGCTCAGACGTGACCACTGTTCTTTTCACTCGCTGAATGTTTCATTCTTTTGTCTCCGCCCCAGGTTTCTTCATACGTTGTTCCAAACAGGACTATAAAGGAACTTTTTGGGGCTATTTCTTGTCGAACTGTAACATTTGCGAAGCAGAATGCACTGAGCTGTAAAGGAATTTTGAACTCTGGGTATATAGCTGGCCAAGCCTTTCATCAGAGATGTGTCGCTGAATTAATTGTCTCTGCTTGCAAGGCTTCCCAGGCTGGAAGTTTAAACATCCCCCAGAAACATTGTGTTAGTTCTGTTTTAAATATTCCACGTTAAATCTCTGCATCGAAGATATGTGAATTAATTCATATAGTGGTCTTGTAAGTGGAGCTGTTTCAGAGTTCTGAGTTTTAGCGTTGGCTATAGATTTAAATGCTCATAGACATGAAAGTTGCAAAAATGGCAAAAGGAGTATATAAGAGTCTATGTTTCAAGGCAGGCTCGTAGCTTGTTTAGCACTTTTTAAACAGCGTAACTGTAAATACCTATTTCTCTTGAACTTTCACGGAATCACTGCCCAACATAAGCTGACTTCTTGAAGGAATCAGTATGAGTCTGGCTGCAAAGTGTTTTGGAAATATGTCTTCAGAATTTAAAAAATAAAGGGACCAAATAGGTATACGTCTTATCTTTTTCACTCTGGGCATTGTTTTACAAAATGAGAACACAGATTGATTTTTTTAATAAAAAAATCTTGTAGAAGCATCTTAAAAGAGCAAATAGGTTTGGGAAGAAGAGTTACAGGATTTGGAAAGGGGATAAGTTACTTACACTGCATTGGACCGTGGAGCGTGCGGTATGCTTGCACAGGACATGGAAAAGCAGAAGCCTACTGGCATGGAAAGCTGCAGCAATGGGATTTTATGAATGGGATTGCTGTTTCTGAGTCCTACCGTGATGCTCCTGACAAAGGCTCATGCTGCTCTGCAGTTCTGCTTTCCAACCTTGCATGCTTAGTCTGGTAGGAAGCATGATGCAACTCCCATAGGGTGTCACGGTTTAAAGCTGGGCTGGCTGTTAAACAGACAACAGATGCTCTTTGTTAACCTCCTCCCTCCTCAAAAGGGGGGAAAGAGAAAAGGGAAAGAGACTTACTTAGAAAAGTTAAAACAGCTTTAATCTAACTACAGTAATGATATATTATAATAATAGGAAGAATAATAATGAAATATATACAAATACATACAAAACTAATATCAAGCTCCCCCCTCTCTGATGACAAATATGTCACCT
>VZSC01004874.1:278515-317423 GCA_013398225.1 Steatornis caripensis
GGAAGCACCAGGTGAGGCTGCTTAGGGCCATTAAAGCCCATCAGTGCCCTCAGGTCCCTGGCCATAAAGGGGAGAGAGTGACCCTTGTGATCCCTCAGCTTTATACTGAGCATCATGTGTATGGGATGGAGTACTGCATTGGGTCAAACCAGGACACGGGGTTTCCAAACTTGGCTTAAGATTTCACGTTGCCAAACAGTTCATTTGCAATTCCTGTGACTTTTTCTCCCAGCGAAATAAAATTATCCTTGATTTGTCAGATTTTCCTGGGATCATTTTAAATAACTAGGCAAACTCAAAACAGAAATCAAAAAATAATTCCAGAAATAGCTCTTAACTACAAATTTGGAAGTGATTATATAAAAAAAGAGCATACAAAAGGGAAAATCACTTTGGAAGGTACCTGACATCAAGCTCTTGCCAGTTTTTCCTGCAATATCTGCAATAGGTACATACTTATGATTTTGATTTTGCGGCTAGAATACCTAGAGTAATGGAAATACGCAGACAAAATTAGTTGAGCCAAAGAATATGCTACTTGAACATGAACACTACATGGAATTGCTGAAGGGAATGAATAAAATACTTACAAGGTAATGACTTCACCTTCCTTTACAAAGTAATTTTAATTTTGAGCTTTATTCATTCTCAAAAAAGATGAAATGACAACTTCTGAAAGTCTGTAAGTAATGTATTAGAAATTGTTTTGAAATTACGATGAATTTAGCAACAATTGTAGAAAAAATCAACTTTTAATGCCGATGAATTTTGGTATAGATTTTTTAAACATCCTAATCTGATATCTTTAAATTTTTATGAAAGCGGAGAGAAAAGTGAGGGAGAGACAAACATCTCTATCTGTAGGTCTGTATTAGGATACTCCCCCAGGGGAGGCAGAATGCCACCAAAGGTTTTAACTTTCATAGTGATTCAAATAGGTCTTCAACTGAGGCTTGTGACCCAAAGGATTTTTCAGTTCTACAACACAGGAAAGCTGTGAAGGGAATTTAGGCACTTTTCTAAAATACAGAAATCATGTTTCTGATTCCCATCAGCCTGAAGCAGGCCGAGGAATCTTTCCAGCCTTGTTACTTGATGTTGCACGTTAGCAGGCTCTGTCTTGGAAGGAGAGGTGGTCTGTAGTGTTCTTTATGATGTTTTCCTAGTTGAAGCTGGTTTACAAATTTCTGCAGCCGTGTTGGTCTTGCAGATTGTTTTTGGATGAAAAATGTTTAGTCAAGCTCCTGACTGATTCTGCAAGCTGTTTGGGCATGTGTGGGAGGACTGCACGACAGATACAACTGAGAAATTAGTTATTCATTTTCAGAGGCCTGTGAAAAATAATAGCAAAGAGTCTTCATACCAGAGTTCCTGGGAGAGACAGTAAAAGCATTGAGCCTGGGGAATTGCTGTAGCTGGAGTGAATTGTCAAAAGTGATTGCAAAACACTTTGAACATGTTTAGAAAGTTTGTAAGTTATAATTTGGAAACAAATCACACCAAAACAAGACCTTCCAGTAGGGAAGACAAGGAATGTCATGGAAGATGTGCAAGATAGATAGGAAAAAAGCCTGTATTGGATTGCTACGTTTGTCAAGCTAGAGAAAAGTCTGGATTATAAATCTCAAGGAAGAAAATGTGCAAGTTTTAAGCATAGACAAATCCAGAAATCATACACAACTGATGGACATAGATTACTGAAATGGAAAATGCTGGAATCTAAACTGATAATTTAAAGAGCTTGGAAGGAAAAGGTCAAAGGCTTGGTTATGTTTTGGCATATTCCATTCTAGAAAGCAGCACATTTTCTGAATATCAGCTCATCAACACAGTTGAAATGATGTACTCTGGGGGAGATTTGCAAAACATGATGATAAAAGTAAAGAAAGCAGCTTTTTAAAATGTCAGAGCACTGTCAGGATGTAAAGGAAAAAGAGAAAAGTACAAACTAAAGCTTTAAAAGATACTTCTGAAACCTGACTTCCTAGAATAAAGTTTTGCTTTTTCGCTTGGAAACAATACACTTCCTTTGAGACCAGGGTATTCCTTTTCCTTGATACAAAAGGGTGTTTCTTTAATCTCTTTGTTGCATTTCTTCATTCTTTATATAGAGGTGGATAAATGCATATGTACTTCATATGCTCAGGTTAATCCTCAAACACTGTATTGTTGTCCCCCTTCTTATTAACTTAGACTGTACTAGTGTAACTTGCTCATATAATAGTTCAAACATTTTTTTTAACAGGCATTGCTGAAAGATCCTTTGTATATTGGACTAAGACACAAGAGAATCAGAGGTCAAGCCTACGATGATCTTCTTGATGAATTCATGGAAGCTGTGACTTCAAGGTATGTGATATATCTGTGCTATTCATTGGTGAATTACACTGTGAACCTCATCTTGGGAGAAATAAAGGTCAGTAGCTTATGAAAAGAGGACAGAGTTGCTAGGTTCCTGATCTTTTTTTATTTTGAGCATAGTATTTTATAACTGCCTGAACTTCTTGCCTTTAATAGTGCTGTTTTATGAATTTACTGCATGAGTGGTAAAACTCATCTTGAGATGAGTGAACTAGTTTTTCAAACTTCTTTTTTGAGATTTGGATTGTTAAGTATTTCCCTAATAATTTTCTACACCTAGCGCTATGATTTTCTCTGTCTCTGTGATTTCGTACGTGAGATGTCAGCAGCCTGAAGAAGCTATCGTACTTTGCAGCCCCCGCCTCTGCCCCCACCAAAACCACAAAAGGACTAAGCTTTCAGTGTTTTGGGTTTAAATGTCATGGTATGGACCTGTATCAAGTCAGCTCTTTCTCTTACTTCTTTCTTTCCTATACAGAAAGTAGTTAAATTTATTGTTAGAACATGATGCATTAAGTAGTTCTTCTCACATGTCAAATAACACGTTTGCTCATATTTTCCTTGTTTGTTAAAATATTTGGGTTCTAGCCCTCGATTCAATGTGTATACCTAAAATAGCCCAAGTGCTAGGATCCTTAGCAGAACGTGTTTTCTGCATCTGCATCCCAAAGCTGGGGCTGAGCTGACAGACCTGGAAATACTTCCCAGCTCCTCAGTTGCCGCTTGCACCTCGTCTGCGTTTTGACTAGCTGTTGGCACCTTACCTGGATGTGCACAACCTCTGTCCTTCCTGCCCTGGTTCCTGTGCAAAAGAAACTTGTATTAATTTCCATGCCTGAAGCACATATTCCCTCCCATAGTACTGTAAGCTTCCCCATCACCGCCAGTTGGCTGACAGTCCCTTGTTCTTAATCTTGCTGTGGGAGTTGCTTGTTTGACTCTACCCTGTAATGTGTTCGCTCATCTTCTGAGTATTCCCTTTCAGATAGAATTGATGCATTTTCACCTTCCTAATAGAATGTTCAGTGTTAGAAATTGCTCTGTGGACCATGTTTTGAGAATCTCTAACTTAATGCATTCCCTAACTCACTCTTTCTTTAAAAAGAACCACAGTTCTTCACACTAAAGGAAATCACCAAAGTCAAGCAGAAGATTATCTCAGTGATGTTTGAAGGTCTGGTTGACATGCTCTTTTTACTTAAACATCTTTAAAGCTCTATAATTTTGAGCAATTTTGAGCAATTTATGTTTGCTTGACCTTCTGAAAGATCACTTAGTTCTCAGCTAAATCTGTTGTGGCCTACAATGGTGTCATTTATTTCATGTTTAAAGTGGAGCACTTACAAATTATAGTTCAAACTTCGCAAGGTTTACCATGTGAATTGTTTTGTCTGTGGTTTGACATCTATATTGATTATGATACTCATTTGCTAAGGTGAAGGGAAAAGTTACGTAGTTAAGTCAAAATCAAGTCCATTTGCTCAATAATTTCGTATGTTCCTAAATACAAGTTTGTGTTGGGTGTGCCACTGGCAGACTCAGCGCTTGCAGCTGATTCTGGTGTGGTGGGTCTGACTGTTAAAGATGCAGGTCAGGATTTGCCTTAATGTGTCTTACTTTCTCTTGTCAGCGGTTGTGGTTATCTAGGTAATTGTATACTTTGTTTAAATGCTAGTTATCCTTTCCTTGTGAAAGTTTTTTTAAGTTTTTCCTCTTTTAACTTTTCTTAGCTTTCTGCTGCCTGTTTCACAGAGGGAGTATTTCCGTCGCTGCTCGTAGATGCATGTTTGATCTGTTATATTTTATGTTAGTCATATTTATTGTTAGTAATTGCCATGGTACTCCAGAAGAGGCCTTCTTATTTAGCATTGCCTAATCGATTCTGAGAATGGGAGAAGTTCTGGGGAAATCTGTTGTCATGTTTTCAGTACCGTGGAGTATTCATCTCCAAGACATGCATAACCACGAACATCACAAAGCACAAGGCTATCATGTATTTTTAATAAGCCAAATCCACAGACAGGCTTTTAAGGTGATGACAAACATTTTCAAGAGAAAAGACAGCAAGTTGGAAAACTATGTTAGATGCTTGTTTGAGACCTTTTCACCTTCATAATTCTCCAGAGAAGCCACATGCTAACAGAAGTGAGAGAGGCAGGTTTTAGCAGCAGTGCCAGGGAGCAAGCAGGAGCAGGCAGCTGTTCAGGGCAGTGCGCTTTCTTCTGGCTTTTCACAGGCTTCCAGGGAAGCTTCCTAGACATGGACATCATCTTGACTGATTGTTAAATTTTGAAAATCTAGATTTTTGTAAGCTGATGCAGCATCATTTATGGTGTTTCATGTTGAAACGTCACCATTATACAGTAAATACCATGATGTGTTATAAAGAAAATGCTTTATAAAAAAGCATGTGATATGAAGGTATAGTTTCATCAACTACAATACTTTCCTCTACTCAGCCTCCACTGCTATTCACCCCAAAAAAGTTCTTCTTATGAAACAATTTTTTTTTGTCAAAGAGTCAGGATTTAAACCACCCCCCCCTCCTCCTCCAACTTAAACCATCCATTACTAAAAGATTCTGGTACAGTATCCGATGTGCTATCATGGCAGAATGAATCTAGTGCAATGTGATTTTTCCCAGTTGTGGGAAAGCAGAAGCATATGGAAAGTATCTGGATTTCTGTTGACATAAATCCAGTGAACAGCTTTTATTTATTTGCGTATGTGTACATTTATCTGTTTATCTATTTATTACCAGTGCCAGCAGCTGCCCTCTCTGAGGGCAGGTGCTGCAATTTCTCTGGATGTTACCAGGTGTTTCTTGCTTTTATGTCAGTGCCGTAATTTAGGGGAACAGGAATATTCTAAATGGAAGGAATGTTTCCTAACGTGAGAAAAAAATGGACAGATATCTTCATCACTGAAGAACGTAAATCAAACTGGAATTCAGAACTGTTTGTTATGTTCTGCCCTATGGAGAGATGGGTCATAAAACATTTCATACAGGGAAGCAAATTTTTCCAAATGTCAAGTTGGTCTTAAATATCTATGTCTACAGAGGAAACTCTGAGAGGAGGGATTGCTAAACAAGATTTTGGTAGCTGGGATCAATCCGCCAAGGCTTCCTGTGTAACCAGAGGAATTAACTCTATCTCTTTATTCCAGTCCCTATTTCTTTCCTACTAGCCTGCGGCGATGCAAACAGAAATATATCAGTGGCCAAGAGCTATTCATGTACAACAGTTAAGGGATTATGGAAACACTTGAGGGGAAAATACATAGAATGGAGATGGAGAAGAAATAGGGGAGAGGAAAAAAGCACCATTTAATCAACAGGGACTTAAATTTCCTTGTTTGATGCAAAAAGTAGATTTAAGGGGTCTGGACATTGTTCGTTTATTTTGAAGGAAATTTCATTTTCACAAATCTGCTAAAGATAACTCCACCTTGAACCCCTCCAAAAAACGCCAGAGTAGGGAAGAACAGCATCCTACCAGCTTGCTTTCTGCTGCAGACCATCCCAAATGGAAGCCACTGTGCACTGGGGAGCGACAATACTGACTTGAACATCTGGTCTATGAATAGATAGGAAACTTTTAGAAAATGGGAAGAATTTGGTGTAATTCCCATAGGTTATTTCCTTGCCCACCTACCGCAACCCCAAAGAGTTGGTTGGAGTTATTATTCCATTATAAGCTAAACCTCATGGATTTGCGATGCCTAAAAGCAACTCTGTATCACTGAAACTATCTTTCTGTGCATGCGTGATGGTGAGTTTTCAGTTTCACTTCAAATGCAAATAATAGGGGTGGACCCTTGAAGAGTAATATCATGTGTCATTTATGTTCTCTTCTGTAATCATATTTTAATTAAATCCTTCCCCACTCTTCTTACATGCTATGCTTTTCTGAAGTTTGTGAACTATAAACCAAGCTGCTGACAATTGTAATTCAGTATGTTGTGTCCTAAATTACCATAGTGTAGTCATTATTCCTCACTTGCCTGATTACATTATTCACAGATGGTAGCAAGTTTCATTTCACATCATGTGTTACTTTAAAACAGGGTTTTATGGTAAGTGTAGTTTATCTAACTTTGAGAACAACAGGAAGAGTAATAAATCCACAAAATAAAAATACACAAATATTTTAATAGGTATTTTTGTTTAGTAGATTACATTAGAATATAATTGAATTTGTGAATAACTTATTAATTCCAACACCCCTTACTTTTGGCAAGAGAATATACTGGCAAGAGATCAACATAAAAGGTGATTGTAGCTGTGCATCATTAAGAAAGTGGTTAGACCACGTAATGGTTCTGATGGTATGTTTGTGCACAGATTGTGAGTACAAGAACATTGATGCCTCTGTACTCTTCTGCACTGTGGTGGTGCAAAACCAAGACTTGTATCATTTCTATATTGTTCAAGTTTAAGTGTCTGTCAGAAAGTGTGCAGGAAGAAATACTACTGCAACAACTCCCTCCTATGGCAGAATTGGTGAAGATCTTTGTTTAGAGGTTTTGTCCCTCAGTGGGACTTAGGCCCATTGACCCAATTTTTCAAGTCTATGACTACCTGTTCCTTCCACCGTTCAGTGAACATTACCTTCCTAGTGAAGACCGCGGTGGACAGCAAGATAGGAGAAAGGTGGGTCCTTAGGCAGAAGCCCATACATTGCCTTGACTACAGTTAAAATTTCTCTTTGAACCCACCCTCAGTTCCTTCCTGTGGTTAGATCTGAGGTTCATTTCCAGTCATTGATGGGTTTGTGTTCTTCCTGAATCTTGCTAGTTCCAGGACTCAGGCTTCCTTGCCCAGCTAGGCTCTCAGGTGAATTTTGCTTTTATATTGACAGGGTAAAACCATTCAGGAGGATCCTTAGGTTGTTTGCCTGTTGAAAAAGGCCCTCATACTCAAAAACATTGTGGTTTTGAAACAGGGACTATTGCTTTGGATAGTGATGGGTGTCGTGAAAGAAGAAAACTTAAACAGTTTGATAATCAGGGTTTATTTTTTAATCCTACTTTGAACAGCTGAGGTGGTTTACCTGAGGAAAATCTTCAATTTTTATGATTAACCAGGATGATGACTTGTAACTGCTATCACTTGCAACACTTAAATTCTCAACAGATGATGCCACCTCTAGGAAGTTTGTTAAGCAACCCTGAACCTTTCTGCAGGCCATGGTGCTTGGTAAGGTACCCTACTTGGAGTTGTCCGCGTATGCTTATGTAGAGGAAAAAGAGAAGTAACTTAGCTCTAGTATGTTTTTTGAGATGGGATGCTTGTGTGTGCATTTGCTGCTCCTTCATTTGCCAAATCCAGGGGACTCTGAGGTGGGAGAAAGAAGGCTGGATAGAAGGCAGATGCCTTCCGATTATTCCATTAGGTAATGGGGAGCAGGTTAATTAATTCACCCCCAGTATGAACATCTTTATAAACAACACATCACAAAAAAGAAGAATGTAGGCAAGCAATCTCTCTTTTTTGTTATTTGGTGCCTTGTACTCCTCTTCTTCCCTTTCCTGCTGGTTCATTTGGTGGTATGGTTCTTATGACTGGATCGCTGGGCAGTGCTTGTCTGACACTCCTAGACAAAACTAGCCTACTCTGACCTCCTGCAGCAGGAAATCTGAATTCTGCTTCCTTCTTTTAAAACCCCAGTTTAAACTTGTCCTTTGTTTTGCCATAATCTCTGTTTCCAGAGTTTTGTGTCCTGCTTTCTCTAACACCAAAATCAACCATGAAATTTTGTACTCCTGCTTCTCACGTGACTCATTACACTAGTTCATCTACCTTCACATTTTTCTTTACAATTCATTTGTGCTTTCCTTAACGGGAACGTGAAAACAGATGGCACATGTTGCTTGATTGACTAAGTTGCCCCAGCTAACTTAAGAATGTGTATATGTTTTTCTTCTGGTAGGGTGCTTTCTATCCACCCTTGTCAATAGCTTTTGTTTCTATTTCATCGCTGGGCCTGTCACTTTTATGGCTTAACACAATGGAGATCAGCTGGACTGAGATTTTTTGTTTTCTTCTATTGTATAAATAGCCAATAGCAACATGTCTCTCCTAAAAATAGGACCATGTCTCTTGTCACAGGAGAAGTGCTTGTCATTTCCCAAGCGTGGATATTCTCTGCAGAAGCTCTGAGTCCTCTTCCATCGATGTCCTTGGCAAGGGAAGGGCCTACACTTCATCGTCTGAAACACTCTCAGCTCTCACAGCGATATAAAATGTTCTGATTCATCATTTCCTTTCTTTTGCTTACTCCTGAAAAATGGTGACAGCTTGCCAGAGCAGTAATGAATAAATATAAATATTCCATCCTCTGAGTTTAGGTGACAGTCAAAACAGCAGCAGCAGTGGACGCTGCTGGGAATGTTTCAGATAAGATGCAGAAGTGGCATGTGCTGTCCTGCTTTGAGGCAGAAAAGGCCTCAGTAGCCATTTCTGTTTCTTAAGGTTCACCCTGTGGCAAAATGGGAATGAAGGCCAAGTCACACTAGTGTTTTCATTTCATGTGTAATCTGAATCTTCTATAATGTAATTATAACATCTTTCTGAATCTCTTGTAATGCTATTTTCTGCTTCCAAATAGTCTGATTAGTTGCTCAGATGATACCTGTGTGCTGTGCTGCCTGATGCCCATGCTTCAAGCTTCAGTGGAAGCTCAGGGAGGTTTGCAATTGCAAGTATTAGAGGCTTTTTTTTACCTTTAAATAAACTGAAAGCAAAATATAACTATGCTAATGAATACTGTTACAGTTGTAAAATCTAGCACGGAAAAGATAGAAAATCTGAATTTTAGACTAGTCGTATTTGCATATGGGCTATGCGTTCATTCATGGCTTTATCTTTTACTAGGCTTTGCCTAGAACCTCACTTGACTCAAGTTTCCAGAACGGGCAGAGCAGAAGGAGTAGACTTGGAGTTACACTGGCAGCTGTGCCTCTGACATATGATCTTTTGGGGATTTTGTGACTAGTAACTTTTGACAGCTTTGAAGACTTCTGCATATTCATTTGAAAACTAGGTATACCTAGGAAGAATAAAAATCAGTGATCGCAGGCCACATGAAATTATATCTGGTTGCTGGAAATGTTACAAATGCATGCTTTACAAACTTAAGACACAGTAAGCAGCACGAATCTGTCAGTGAAGCAAAATCATAGCAGGGTAGACAGTTCCTAGTCACATCAAGCTTATTTGTAGAGTCCTATTGTTGTTTGTAATGCGAGACCTTAGAGAAATTCTTAGGAAAGATCAGCAGAGGGGTATTGAAGAAATAAAACCTCATTCATCCCTTAAAGAAAACAAAAAGTAGTCAGATCCTCAAACACAGTACTGAGGGGGAAGGCTATTGTTCTGTTTTTGTGGGACAAGATAGAGAGAGTGGGGGAATATTTTTAGTATTTTTAATATGCGTCTTGTACCAAAACTGATTTTGGCGCTCAGAATTGGATGTATCCATGTTCTAATGCTCAGCTATGTCCCAGACTTGCTGCAGTCATTCAAAACCCAACAAGTGAAGAACATGCTGTTCTCAGGCTTTTCTTCTCCAAACTATTTTAAGAAGGGATTTTTCAAATGGAAAAGGCCTGGGGTAATCTCAGTTACTTTCCTTCCTCTTTTATAGCTCCAGCAAATGGTGAGCAGGATTCTCAACAGAAATTAGCTGGTGCAACTGTATTGTAAATGGAGTGAATGGTGATTTATTTGAATAATTTGTGTGAGTGTAATATTTTAACAAGGATTATATTGTTGTTACAGAAGTGGTTTTCCAGGCCATCAGAAACAGCAGTTTCTTAATTTATTTTTTTCCTTTGGAAACTCTAGTGAAGTAAAATATCAAATTTTTGGCTGCAGTTCACATCATAATGTAATAAGATACCTGTCTCTTTTATCCCATCTCTGTCTCTCTCTCGTTACAAGTCAGTATCTTTTCCTATCTAGATTTCAACTCTCAGGAAAACTTTCTTTCACTGTCAGTCTGGCTAGTGGGATTGGGTACCTCAGTGCTTCATCCCTCCCTGGTCCTTTACCCCTGCCAGACAGAAACGCTTCTGTGCTTTACTCAGAGTATCCCACCGGAACCGCGCCTGCTCCCACTTGAGGTTCCTGATCTGCAGCAGCGGATCAGCCCATGCCCCTGGGTGCCTCTGCTGCAGCTCGCAGCAAGGCTGGGGCTACAGGACGCTGACAGCAGCAGGACTTGGGGAGCCTGAGATTTGCCGGTAAAATAAAGCCCTGCTGCAGGAGGGCAGAACGCAACAGGTATGGCTGAGGCCGAAGTCAGTGGTGTCCTCCTGGACTGACCTGGATGTCCTGCCGTGCCCAAACCAATCCTCGCCTGTGTGAGAGGGCCTGGAGCCACCGAGGGCCGCGATCATCTCCCACCTAGGAAAGACTTGGAGCTCTCCTTTCCTTGCACCATCTGACGCATACGTGCCAGTTACAAGAAGTTTTGAACATATGGCTTGTTGAGCACCCTGTGTAGATGACATAGATCAAACAGTTGGTAGTCTGAATTTCCTGATCTCCTGCTTGAGTACAACTTTTAGAATTAAATCTGCTTGTTACTGTCACAAAGTAAATATCACAGGGGTAAGAAGGAAACTTGGATATTGCAATCCTGCCCATACTCCTGAGACTACAGGTATTTTTCTCCATTGTGCTTCATGATAGAAAAATGTTCCAGGCAGTGCAGTTTCTGTAACGTGAAACATTGATTTCGGGGTCTAGGTGAGTTCTCCTTTTAAAAGAAACCGCATTTATCAGATAAAATGCAAGCTATAGAACACAAAATATTTAAAAGGCTATAGGGGATGTAGCAGAGTTGTTGCTGCAGACTCAGAGACTGGTGGGGCCACTGCATTTTGGTTAAGTACAACTGATCCACTGCTCAGGAGGGCGCGTGACTTGGCCATATCCAGAACATCTAAGAGCTTCCCTGTGGGTTTGGTGGGACCTAAAAAATACCACCACCCAAGTGTCAGTTGTCTGGAGCAATGCAATTGTGTGATGTATCATAAAAGTAATTTCCATGTTTTATGTCTTCTATGGATTATAAAAATTTTTGGTGCCCAGTTGCCTACAAATAATAAGTCATTAGTAAGGAATTGCATCTTCAGAGTCTCTGTTCATTTGACCCTGATTCTGAACAGAAATGCTGGAAAACTGTAAATCAGCAGGCATAATTTTGAAAATATAATTTTTGTATTATCTGGGCTATTGCCTACTTTCTGTTTTTTTGTTTAGAACTTACACAGAGAATAGAAATATGCATTGTTCTTAGTTATTTTGAAATGATCCCATATCATTTGCACCTGGGCAAGTAACAGGCCAACACAGGCTCTGCCAGAAAGACTGTCTTCCTTAGTTTCTTCCCAATAGAGAGTCTGTGATACCTTCTCAGCTTCTTTGCTGATTTACTGAGTAAAGCTGCATCTGTGCTGATGAAATAAATATAATCATGACCTGCAGTTGACATTAGTGGTGGCAACATCAGTGACCCTGAAAGACTCAGATGGTACAAAAGGGGGGAAAAAAGTGTTGTAACACTGTAAACGTTTTGATACCAATGTGTTATCCACTATTTTTTAAACCTTTTGACATGGATTAGGGAGCTGTAACTGGAGGCAAGGGCCTTTTTTACTAACATCTTGCGTCCCAGCTATACTGGTTTGGGGCAGGGGGCAATGTCCTCGGGCATCAAGGACATATCCCAAAGGAACTTCATCCCATAGTCGTGTCTGCAGCAGGAGGCAACACTGAGGGGAACTTACTGTGTCCCCAAGACATGGGCAGCCTCAACTTAACACCGGCCTTTCCCTCACCTGTTTCTGCCCTGAGGCTCAGGAAAACAGATGATAGTATTGACATCTCCTGTTTTTCATATGGCATGCTTTTAGATTTCCGATGCTACTCTGGTGTTTGTGTCTCACTTGTTTCTGATTACAGATCCTAATGTGTATGCATATATGCTCCTATCAAATATTTATCGCAGTCTAAGTTGCATTTGTTACCTTACCCATCATGGCTTGCTGTTCGGTATGTCAGGTACTTGCAAATTGCTGTGTAACTGTATTTTATACTGTTTTACACTGAAGGAGATTTCACCGAGATAAATGATTTTAGATCTTTTCATACCTGAGTATCAAAAGTTTTTTCTTGTAAGCATTGTCATCACCGTATTAAAAATTGATAGAGACGTTAGACAAACAACTGTACTCCCAGATTAGGCAAACCACAATATTCCCAGATTTTAATCATCCATGCTTCTTGAGACTGTTGTGAGACAGAGCGCTTGCTAGAATCAAGGGCTCACAAACAAGTTTTTGTACAGTCTTCCCAGGAAATTGCAATGGAAGCTTCAGTGGCTTCCCTGTCCATCCTAGAGTCTGCAGCAGTAATCCGTATGTCCTTACATAGCAATATGGCCTACTTCAGTGTGGACACATGGCACTTCTGAATATCAGGATACTTCTTTTTTTGGTGCTTGACGGTGAATTTAAATGCTGACTTGTAAAAGGAAAGCATTTAACCGTATCCTGAGATTATGGC
This sequence comes from Steatornis caripensis, assembly GCA_013398225.1. NCBI lineage: Eukaryota > Metazoa > Chordata > Aves > Caprimulgiformes > Steatornithidae > Steatornis > Steatornis caripensis. The sequence continues at coordinate 291,453 of VZSC01004874.1, forward strand.
CATATTAATCTTTCAGCTGTGCAAACCTTGTGATATGAACTGTCTGCCAGGGATTTGGGATTAGGATCCGAAAGCATGTCAGAACTGAATTGTGGAGTTGTATACATTATCAGTATCAGTATCAGTAAGTATGATCTGTTTAAAAATAATATAGAATACCTTAAATGAAGTATCTTCTATGTCAAGAACATCCTACTTACAGGCTTTTTCTGTATCTTTTCAGTATAACAAACATATCCAGTACCTATTACTGCATTCTCCACCAGTCTAGCCTCTTTATAGTCCTTAAAGCCATTGCAGCGTAAAAATTTTCCCCTTTTATACATGGAAACTAGAGCATTATATGACAAAATTGGATTTAGATGTTCTCTTGGGCACAATTCAGTTGCCTAAACATAGGGCTCATACCCTATCTGGTCTCCAGGTGCTGGACCAGGTGCTTTAGTTGTCCCACAGGTCCTCTGTGTGGGTGCTGTGGATATCCTGGAGTGTCTTGGATGGCACTAGGTTCCTGTGTTTGAGCATCTGTATCAAGCCTCAGTGTCTTATCTCTGTCTCTGGGTGCTTGAAGGCTTTCAAACACTGGCTCTGAGTGACCTTCCTAGTGTTGCACAGGAAGACTATAGCAAATAGAGGAGAACCCTAAATATCATTTGAGGTAGCCTTCCACCTATACAGCTATCCCTGAACAGCTTCTCATATGGGTATAGTTTTGGTAAAATTAGAGGTTGGATGCAGATTTTGCATTTGACTTGTTTTGAGTGCTTAGAACTGCCTATCTCCTTCTAATCCTGCAGTCTTTCAATACCAGCTTCATGCCATACGGAGAGCTTGCTTGATTGAAGGGCGCTAAAGACTGCTGCTTTTAATTGTGAGATCGTGCGATTGATTTATTTTACTGATTCATTGCCTTTTTATTTAATCTAGAGCTAAGGAGACAGTACTTAGTATCCGCAGAATTTTTGACACTTTTTGGAAATTCCAGATACGCATCTTATTTCTGCATTAGCAATCACTAGTGTTTATACACCACTGTAAAAAACATTAGCCTGGAAATGGCTGAAAAACGCAATATGACACTCCAGACCCACTACCATATGTAAGTACAGTTAACTGACACTTCATTGACGCCCACGGTGGTGCCAGTGCTGAGAACGTCTGAATAAATAATGTAATCTGTTTAGCTAATGTGTTTGTTTAATTACGAAATTGCAAATTTTTTGCGATTTTATAAGTGAGTTTATTTGAATAACTGGATTTCTGGAATTCCAAAGGATTCTGATTGTGTCCCCAGAAGCAGATAATAGTGACCTGGTAGGTCATCTTTATATAACTGGGAGTGTACACAAGAGAAAAAAGGAACACGTGTTGAAAAATAGACTGAGGTTTCAGTGACTGAAATATCTTTTTCTCCTAATCCCTTATTATTTCACCTCTTGCTAATAATTAGGGGGAAGAATTTCCTCTGCTGTCCCTCCATTGGCTCTTGCAGAAGGAAATTCTTTACTGTTTTATCTCCGGCACAGTGTTACTTTGATATTTCTCCTTCTAAAAATGGGATTTAGCTTAGTACAAAACCAGAAAGTTATCTGTTTCAAATATTATACTTTGGAAACAGCTAGAGAAGTATCACTTAATTGGCTAACTTTATTTCAGAATTTGGTGGATTTTACCCTGAAAGTTAATCATCCATCTACTTGCTGGTCTGTAGCAAGCCTAAATGGCTACTGGAAAGAGATTGCTGGCAGGCTTTGCTGAAAATGAACTATGCAGATTTTAATAAAAATGGAGTTAAATACTGCTAGAAAAAGTTAAACCTTCTTTCTAGGATCATAGAAGATATTATTTCTGCAAATATTTAGCTAAATGATACTATAAAATTCATTTTATTATAATTGCTTTGTGATTAATTCCTACTGCTAAAAGCAAAAATTTGTTTCCCTTTTTGTAAAAACCTTAATGGAATAGATACTTGGAATCATTGCTCTTGCTCGCGATAGAGCTCTGATCTAGAAAACATGCACAGGAGTTATTTTTCCTTTTACAAAACATATGAATAGGAGCAAGCTTATTCGTGTCTGTTAGATAAACTGAAATGTTGTAATGATAGTTATTAATATCAGAAGAGTCTGAAAATCTGAAAGTATATTGCGAAAAAAATGCAGGGAAAATAGTGTTCTTTTAATAAGCCATTAGCTGCTACATATAATTAAACTTATGTTGCATTAATTCTAGGTTCTGTACAAGCTTTGAAAATCTCTAACCAGCTTATTTTTTGCCTAGATGTCATCCAGGTTTGTGGTTTGGTACTTAAGGATAGAAAACACTTGTGGTACAAGACTCTGAAATACTATAAATTAAAATACTATAAATTATAAATACTCTGAAATTCTCACAGTAGTCTTGTATCTCATGCTTTGACGAACTATGAGAATCTTCAAATTTAGCAATAATATATAAGTCCATTTGGTTACATGTACTTTGGTCCTGCTCCATTAAAAGTAATGGATTTTTACATTTTTAAATTTTTTTAAGCTTCTTTCCGTAGATGCAGAATAGAAAGTCTGCCTTGCTAGAGCTTTTGCATTTGTCAGCCCTGGAGTCATCTGAAAACCTATGGAGTCCATTTCTGTGGCCAGGCAAAATGGTCTAGACATTTAGAGATCTTTTTACAGTATCAAGTTTTTATTAAAAAGGCTTTGATTAATCTTTTCTTCTGAAAAATTTATTATGATCTGAGCATGTGCTTGACTTCTGCAATACTACATTTCTTCAGCTGTGAGACTGCAGTGATTCTACTGAAATTATAATGGAAAAAAGTAGCTAGTTAAACCATTGATCCTTCACATTTATACCAGCTCATTTAAGAATGTCATAACAGTTACAAAGAAGCAGTCTATTAAATTTGTTAATGATTCTAAATTTGTATAAAAAAGTGATTTCTCAGCTTAAACCAGACTACGCAGTGTTAGGGTTTGTTTTCTTTTCTTTGCCAGAAAAGTATAGAAGCTGTAAATTATATATGGAAAATATTTTTAAACAGTATTTTCAGGGTAAGAGAACTGAGTGCAGCTGGTTTGGTATATTTTCCAAATCAGATTTCAAAATGGGAACCAGCTGCTCATCTGTTTCTCTTAGCTAAAATGCAGGCATATGCTGGTTGTCGCACAATGGCCATTTTTGAAATAATACACATGAGGAATATTGGATATGATCTTGAGGCCAGATTCAGTTGCAAAGCATCCTCACCTGGTCACAGCACCATCTTCAAATGCTGCAGGCCTCTATCCTGAAGGTATCTGAGTGACTTGTTTGCAAAAAATCCAAAATTAATGAGGGAGTTGTGATGCATAGCATCCACTGTGCATTTTCAGCAAGCTTTCTACCTGAATTAATCAGTTACTGGCAGCTGTGCTGTTAGATTGCATTAGCAGACACCGCCGTCTGAGCAGGCAGCTCCTGCGTGTTCGTCCCTGGACCTCAGAACTGGCTCCACTTTGCTTTTGTCCCAGACGCCTTCTCCTTTGAGCTCTATAGGCAGGTATGCTTTGATGCTGGTCTGTGGCGCAGGAAGGAAAACTGAGATGGAGGTGGGAAGAGGTGGGCTACGTGGCTTTGTTGTTGTTATTGTTAGCGCCCTGGGGGTGTTGGATGCATATTCTTTAAATAAGACATGCCTTTTCAGCAGAGGTGCTGACAAACAAATTAGGAAATCCAGATTGGACTGTTAATAGGAGTCAAACAGAGGGCTGCAGTGAACAGTGCATTCTTCAGGCCTTCGATTTGGACTTGGGGCCAGGTTTGTTTGATGTGAATGCAATTGTTGTGTATAATAAGTATCACAGGGTTTTTGTTTCATATTTTTTCCTTAATATTTAACACAAATTTTAATAAATTGGGAAATTTAGAAAGACAGATTTGATCAGTATCAAAATGTGTTGTAGCATTTCTTACTTGTTTTATTTTCACAAATATTTTAAATATTGTGGAGACACACTAAATTTTGTACATGAAGAATATCAACATTACAGCATATATAAAAGAGCTGTGCTTAGAATCAGTTTGAGTTTTCCCAGGTCTCCAGAAAACGGTATTTTGGCTGCTATGTAGACTTCCAAGAGACTTGTTTTTTTTCCACAAGAGTAGAATTGCCATACTATTACTACTACTACCACCACTAGCACTACTACTACTACTACTATATTCAGTAATATTCCTGTTACAATGACTGTAAAAAAGTCTTGTCATCCTTGCTTTAGAGTCAATCCTCGTATGCCGTCATTGAACTGAAGGCGTCTTCTGCAAATGTGAAATATTGCTGGAAAACCTATTCTTCCACAGGACATGTTGTAGCCATCATTCTGCTTCTCTGGGCTTTTGTTGTATCACAAAATGCCAGAATAGCAGACTTTGTAATTGCAGCTATTGGTATGAAAGCATGTTATAGAGAAAACTTGAGAGGAGAAGACAAGGAAATGGCTGCATTTCCTAGGACTGAGTATCTGCACAACATATTTTTGTTTTAGAATTAGGTGCTAAACCAGGTTTTTCTACTCTATGTTTGGGGCAGGAGGTCAGATGGTTGAGAACAAGGAGTTAATATGCACTTAAGCAGTTGAAAAGGTTACTGGGGCTATAGTGTTTTCTCCGTTGAGGCTTGTTGGCAGCAGGTTTAGCTTAAGGAGCAGAGGCAATGTCAAATAACCACTTCACAGAACATGGGACAAAACAGATTCTTGACAAAGAACATAGTCAGTGCTCCAAAGAGAACCACTAAATTAGTTTCAGCTTCAGTAAGTACTGCCATACCGTGGTTTTGAATGTTATCTCATTTTTGTCACCTTGCCTTCTTTCTTTGTTAGAAATTGCACTGTGATTGGAAGAAAAAAGGGAAAAATCCCCCAAACTTACTTTTTTTTGGCTGATAAACATAGCGATATCGCTCAGGGGGCTGGGGGTTTTAAGTAGTGTGCTGTGCCTTAGTAATTTTGTCATTGAAACTATTGTTTGTATATAGGTGTTTTAACGGGCTTTCAGGTATATAATTTAACTGCATTGATATAAGCTAAGAAAGGCGATAAATTATAGTAATGTAATATATATAAGAAGAATATCATATATATCATATATAAATCCATAATTTTAGACATTTAATCTACAATTCGATGATAAACAAATGCCCAGTTCTATAAGATAAAACTTAAAACTTAAAACTGAAGAATAATTAAACTGCACAGGCTCTAGGTGTTTTCCAGTGCATCTCTTCTCTGAGGTTACAGAAGTGACTTTGGAGCTGTTGAATCATTCTAAGACGAATGGCCAAGGCTAACTTGTACTTATTCCCAAAGAAATAAGTGGGTTTTTTAGAGAAGGCATCAAATTTCACCCCTGTGTCCAATTTTAGAAGTAAAATATGGATGCATAGGTGTTTTTAACATAGGCCGAAAGAAGCTGAGTTCCCAATGTGAGTACAAACATTGGTAAATACCTCCTTTGGATAAGAATGGCTGGAATGGATAGCAATTCCATTTTTATTGTAATTACGTTAATGACAAAAGAATATGCTCTTAATTTTCGGCAGTTTTTTTGTAATGTAATGTTTTGAAAATAAAAGGGACTGACTTCTGGGAGAAGTGGGAAGCAGAAAACAAATGCTAGCGTGCTACCCACTTGTCAGTTATAAGGCAAGATGGTGCTGCGTACTAATTTTGAAGTTTTGAGCAGTGCTGGTGATACCAAAATAGACCTGGCTTACATTGCTTTTATCATTGTGAAATGTCATTCAGTTTATAGCACTCGTAAACTTAACTACCACCTGTGCTAGGGACATTCTTCATTTACAGCACCTGATGCTTGGGTTCCGATTCTGCCTGTGGTTGAAGACTTTGTTTAAATATCACATTTACAGGAACCTGTGTTCCTTCATTTATAATAAGCCTAATGTTTGGGTTTGTTTTTTTTTTTTCTCATTTAGCTATTAGGTAATAAGTCCAGCATTGTGCTGCTCAGAAGTATCACTTTGAGACTCTAATGCAGGCCTGACTGTTATATCCTCAAAAGGAGGACGCAATAGGGCTAAAGATGATCATCTGTTGGGCAAAATCTGATGTTTCCTTTTTGTATGCTTTGCTGTTCCATGTGCTGTGTGAGAAGAGCGCCGGTGGGTTATACTTTTTGTGCTATTAAACGCTAGCTGAGATTCCTGACTGTAGGGATCACTGTGAGCAAGTGAACTAAACCACCACTAAATGACTGCAACTTCTATCACAGCAGTGCTGGGGTTTAAGAATAGTCAAGGCATAAAAAAAACCCCAAAACCAGATTTTGTGGATTTACGCATTCCTGATCTAGCAGCTGATGACTGAATGACCAGTTGCATATTTTTTCCCCTAATATGGTATAGACCTTAGTTAGGTTTTGAATGTCATGGTACAATTATTTGTGATCTGCTTGAATTTTTCCTTCCCGGGGGGAGTAGAAGCTGTTAAAGACAATAACCGTGTCTGGTATGATGTGGCTGAGATGGTCTTTGCTTAACACGACAGCACCCTACCTCACTGGTAAATGAGAAAATGAACCCTCGTGCTGTCTGCAGCAGACCGTCTACTGCAGCTGCTAAGCACAAAGCATTGTGCAGCTTTGCAGTCCAAGCAGCGCCTGAGCTTAAAGTTGGTGTGGGAATCAGACCTAAGGGTTCTGAAATGCTTGCTTGCATGTAATAACAGTCTGGAATTTTTCATTGACTCGCTCATTCCACATTTTTTGTCTGTTTATATTTCTGTTTTTGCTTACCTCCTATAGCTGCCTTCTACCAGTGGTATCTCATCCTGTTGCCTTTTCTTCCCGATGGACCTTTGTAAGTTCCAACTCTGCTTCCTCCTTTACTGCCCGCTTCTCTCTGGAGAGATTTGTTCAATCCTAGTCCTACCTATGTTCTTACCCATTTTCGTTCTTACCTATAATTATCTCTAATACTTCTATGTCACAGCTATTCCCTCCTTCATATCCTTCTGGATTGTTGATTTGTGATTCTGAGTCTGAGGTTTTCTAAAAGTATTGGCTTTGCTATTTCATTACTTCATTTCGTGATTCCTAACTTCTGCTGCCTCTTGTCATGCTGTTTTGCTGGCTGTGGTACGTCACACAAGCTTGGTGCCTTGGCTGGCTCTGTCATAGCACAGAATAGCTCTCTCAACAAGGGGTAAACAGAAACAACTACTGCTTTTTAAGCTTCTTTACTGCTTCCTTGCTATTGCTGCCCCCACTAAAAATAAGAAGGGAATGTCATGACGTAACTAAATCGTGTTCGTTCTTGCTTAGGCTAATTTGCTTGTATATTCGGTGTCAGGAAGGGCACAGAATGGTTTCTTTTCTTTGGCTCTATAGCTCTTGAAGGCAGAGATTTTGTCTTCTGCCACCATCCAGCATGGTGGGCTATCAGTTCCTTTTGTCAGCCTTGAGAGTATAAATATTTAAATAGTTTTTATAACTGTTTTTATAGATCACTGAAGCATCTCAAATTTTGCTTCTTAAGCTTTGTCCCAAATGGGATGTAAATGGAGTATTTAGTAACCTTGCTAAGTACTAAGGACTCAGCAAGAGATTATCTTTATAGTCTTGTTTTAGAGTGATTAATACATTTTATGTAAGAAAGAGGAGACAGAGTTTCTTTCCACAAACATCTGTTTATGATTGAAACTCTGCAAAATATCCCAAAAAAGATTGTGTGGTGAATACTGACTTAGGACTTTCGCCACGTATCCTACTGTCCCAAGGACTGCTCCTACACTACTATTAATTTTGCTGGTACAATTCCAAATCTGTCATACTTAGTTTTAAAATATTTGTAGTCACATTCCCTACTACTAAAAAAAAAATAAAAACTGGAAATCTGGGGAGCATTTCTATAGTTGATATATAACATTACTTGAACATTGATACTGTAACATAAAATTATGGTCAAAAGCATATGGTCGTTATCAGTGAGTTGTGCTGTAAATAGATGTGAATGTATTTGAGAAAGTCAGGTTTGCTCCGCATGCCTTTTTTCCTCTTTTTTTATCTGTAGCTGTTCCTTTGCGGTGACAGATCTCACCTGTTTTCCATGTCACAACCATCTGGTGTTGATGCCTGGGATGCAGCCCCCTTTTTCACAGCTTGCTACGTCTCTGCCGGTTAGGTCTGCTCTAGTCAAGTAATGACATGCAAAGCTAACGTGTTTGAAGGGATCCCACTGAACATTAAATTTTGTGAAGCCTTACTTCTGCACTGACATGCTGCTTTCTCTTTCCTACCTGTCCCTTGGATCAAAGAGAAATACATTGTATCAGTGTTTAAGAGGCTTTTGGGCAGTGCCCTTAATAATGTACCTTGACTTTTGATCCTTCCTGAGGTGGTCAGTTGGACTAGATGATCGCTGTAGGTCCCTTCCAACTGGAACTATTCTATTCTCTGTGAGCTTTGGCTTTGTTGAAAGAAGTAGGTATTTTTCACTTTGTATGGTGCAATATGGTGAGGAGTTGTTCTCAATGTTAATGTTAATGTAAATACGGATTGTATAGTTTGTAGGGTTACAGTTTGAAAAATTGTTGGTTTTTCAGACATCAGGTATGGTCCAGATAGTCCTCATTGGGGTGTAGCCCATACTTGTAGGAGAACAAGTTGTCTGTCTCTTGGCACGAAGTTCAGGCTGTCCCCTACAGCAACACTTACTGGATCAATGTTCAAATTTGTATCACACAGACACTGCAAGGATATCCGAACGAAGATGAGATTCCAGCATCTAAACCCCACTTTGATCTATTAAGAAGTTCTTTATAGTACTTTGAAGTGACAAAAATGGCAGTAGAGATTTTCTTGGACTAGAGATGAAAGCTGAGAGCTAATGAGGGATTTTTGTAGGATAGAGGGAAAGCCACAGTGTCGGTCTTTCTCACAGAGAGGAGATTTCTTTGGAGCTCAGGTCATGGCATTATTGCTCACGACTTCAGAAGTCTTCTAGAATTTTTGCTGGAGACTCGAGCCAAACTTTGAAAAAGTTTAGCTGCTGAGTGCTACACTCAGGATCCCAACCCTGGGCATGTTCGGCTAGTGCATGCTAGCTTTCATGATGCTCCTAGTGTCTGTTGATGCTTGAAGGGTAAGAAACAACATCTGGAAGTTGACAAATGGACTTCCAGAGCTGCTATTTGTAGGGTTTCTCTTTGTGGGGGTTGTTAGTCTTTATGCTACGCAGTACTTCGTATTTAGTAGCCATTGTACACTGACTTTGTGTGCATGAGTTGAGTTCTCTTCCCTGTGTTTAAGAGGTGTAACTATTTTTACAGCTCTATCCATGCTCCTGACCAGGAACTTCATGGAGGAATCCCTAGAGACAGTCTCTTCTCACTCTTCAGAGTTGTTATCCCAGAAATGATATAATCTTTATGAATTTGCAAAATCTTAATGCCTTTTTTTTTAATAGCTCAAACAAAGGGAGAGAAACTGAAAATATTTTGGACACATCTTTAAATATTTGGAGATGGGTGGGTACTTGATTATTTAGCTGAATTTTGTTAAGATTTGAAGCACTAGCTGTCTACATAGAGTGCCAGGAAACGCAGACATTTTAAAAAATACATGTGTGTGTATATGTATAAATTTATAAAACAATAATAATTCCAGAAGTATAAAACTGGCTGTGGTCCTAGTTTTCAGTTAAAAATAATAGTACGGGAGATATTGAGTGGAATCTCATGGCATTAAAACTGTTTTAGCAGATCGTTGCTAAATGCTTTTCTTATTTAGTAGACTTTAAACATTTCCAAGAGCTCATTATTCCTGTCTCTGGGGAAGAGTCTTTGCAGACAGCTACAGTTATTGTACATCTTTCCTGGCCTTCTTTAGGGAAGTTGAGGGAGGGAAGCAGTGCAATGGATATGTGTTTCCTGACCGAAAACCCATCCCAGTGTCAATGTCTTTCGAGCATTTGGATGAGAAACTGAATAAATTCAACAAAAAACCTCCCTGATAACAGTAGCTAATGGCTTGGTCCAGATGATCAAGCTTCCTAAATCATATAGGAGAGAGTTACAGAATGAGAGGAGACTTTCTTGTGCTAGCGTTGTCAAATCATGAGAAGTTTACAGAACTAATCTCAGTTCACCATCTGATGCTAATTTTAAGTTGGGTTCAGTTTATCATTGCCTGTCAGAGCCGTGAGACAAATTAAAACAAAAAGAAATTGGCTGGGTTTCTGTGTATGAGGAAATTTTCCTGACTTCTGGAGGAGTTTCCTCCAGAATCCTGAAGGAGGATGTTCAGTAGCGGTGTGATCCACAACTGACAGCTGTCTCCATGTTTGGCGGTTGTCCTTTCACTAAGTGGTTACGGTCAGATGGCAGCTTTTCCAAAACTTGCGAAAAATAAATTTTGCAATTTATCGTTTTCTTTAATATAAATCACATAAATGGTAAATTTGCCTGATTATTACAATTTACAAATATAAATTAGGAAAATACAAGATACTTTAATAGTAGGGTAGATGGACAGTCTGAGATTCCTTACCATTTGCTCCTATATGAGCTTCCCTTTTAATCTATTGAATGGAACATTGCAGTTGTAAGCAAATATGCAGTTTCAAAGTGTAACATTTATTCTCTTTTGTGCCATTCTTTTTAGTCAGTCTCTTCTTTCATAGCTTCTTAAAATAGAAACAATGATCTTTTCTTTACCTTCTGCATCGCTTGAGCACAACTGAATATGATACATGGTTCTGAGACAGTTTTTGTTTACTGACAGTGAGTAGAGACGTTTGCTATTTGCTTTTTTATTTTAATGTACGTATGACCTTGCCAGTATGTGCAAATCTCATGATGCAATCACTCCGACGCTTTTTTATTTTTTTAGCTACTAAAGCCTACGAGCAAATAAAAATATGAATCAAACCATGTTTTAACTCTGTCTTTTAACTCGCAGAGATACGGAATTTGGAGACTTAGGGACAAGGAGAAATATAGATGTCAAGCTCGAAGCTATCTTGTCTAAGAAAAAAATGATTACTAAGTAATTTTTCATTAAGCGAGTCCAGATGAGCTTCTTTGATAGTACGTGACAGTTTCATAAGGAGAACAGCATTTGACAGCATAATTATATTTAGTACGTTAAGGATCATATTCATCCATTGGACTGCAACCAGAGACTGAGAGGTGGATTTTGGGGCCCACCTCAGATGCCACAGTGAATGCTTAACGTGAGCTTTTAAGTATCTGCCTGATACTGTGCAAATTGGAAGCATTATTAATTCTATTACCTCATTTTTTCATAAGATTTCTTCCCACGTAAACATTACTTCCCAGAATTGTCATAGGCATATGTATATTTCCTCCTGCATGACTGGAAGAAAAATGATTGTAGCATCTTCCATCTACTTCCTCCATGCATTTTTGCAAAAATAAGTATTTAGAGAGTTATCCATCGTTAGCGCTGAAGATGGAGTAGAGCGAGCAGCTTTGCTTGGTTACAGGCACTCATTAGGCTGTTGGGTCACACAGTGCTTTTGTGGGTCGTCTGCACTGGCCATCATACCAACATTTAATGGGTTGATAGTCTTTAAAAAGAACGTGTATTAGGTGAGTGGCAGGGAAAATAGCTTTCAGACTGGTAGTTGAAAGAAACAGGTAAGATTGTTATTATAGAATAAGCATAATTAGCCTCTGATTGCTTTTTTAGACTGTGTGATCTAATATTGTGAATACATTATCAGACCTCTTTCAGAAATCTCACAGTCATGGGAAGTACGCAGAAAATTCAGGTGTTCTGCTGCATAACAATAATTGTTGCCATGCTAAGGAAGCTCAAGCTGAACTTGTTTAATCTCAAGAAGGCACTATGGGAAGAAAAAAGTAGTTTTACTTTGATTTTCTTTATTATGGGTTTGATTACATAGTGTAGGCATCGCACAGGAATAGAATACTTGTCATATTTTTCCCCCATTCTCATATTTTTCTGCAAAACCTATTAGATGCATTTTCCTTACTCCAGAAGTTAAGTTTCTGACTGGCTTGAGGTGACAGGACAGTTCACCTACACAAGCAAAATTATTTGATTTCTTCTGTGATTTAGGATGCTGCTTTTTGGGATGCAAGGTGGCCTTTGGACATGGGAGAATCCAACTCTATAGTTCTGTGAATGAGTAACCATAAAGAAGAGTAAATTGTGTTAACTGACATTCTTAAACTGCTCCAATATGACCAATCTCTGTAGGTGCTACACTGTCCTGTATATAACTCTGGAGCACTCAAAAGTATTATTGTATGTTGACCAAGTAATTTTAACTATGGACATGAACATTTTAATGCTGACCAGGACAACAAAGAACAGAAGTCAGATTGTTGGGTAGTGAAAAGGCATAGTAACTAATCTTAAAAAGATAGATGGTTCTCTGATCAATAAATCATCAGCAGGGGACTTGAACTTACTGAAGTAATTGAGGAGTATTTTTTTAAAGCTACATATCCCAAACATGCCTATTGAAACCGTCCAATTCGCTGAAGTCTTCGTAATACCTATATATTATATAACTTTGAATGATTAGTCATAGAATTTACCAGTAATTACAACTAACAGGAAGATTTTTGTTTCAAACACCAAAGTAAGAGAATCTGGAATTAGTATAAATTTCTTTCCTTCATGATTCCCTTCGGTCCTTTTGAAAAGTTGGGGCCTGGGTCTAATTTCAGAAATGCTGTGCATCTTCAACTGTGATTGAATCCAGTGGGAATTGTAGCAGCTCATCTCTGAAGAACCAATTTACCGAGTCCACTGAAATATGTATAAATTTTTTTTGTTGGATTAGTATTCAGAAATCCAAGGAATAAGTCAAGTGGAGTTATATGCAAACAGGCAAATAACATTGACAGAAATAGAATTTGGAAAGAACATAAAAAATATTCTTTTTAAGTATTTGGTACACCCTACGTTCACAGTACACTGAAGCTGGTACTTGAGCCAGCTAATTTGAAGCACACGTATGTTCTGCAAAGTCTATATACTACAGTCATATTCAAGGACCCTAGTGTAGATATATCATTAGTTTCTAAACAGCCTGAAATAAAATCAGAGGGAAAAATGCATCTCATTGGTGTGCTGCCTCTATAACCTGAAATAACTTGTTAAGCATAATTTCTTGCTTCAGTCTGGACCAGAAATTGGGAGACCACTTGGTACGCATCTGAAGTTCCCTGAGGAAGGCCTAAATAACACTGTGAAAAGGATAGATAGCATTGGGCTTAGCAGAAGATTACAAACAGCCTGGAGGAGTGTGCAGCCCCTTCCTTTTCTCACCTCGTCCCCAATTATAAGAGCTATAATTTTATACATTACTCTTTTGAGATCACTGATATAATCTCCAAGATCTTGAATATTTGAAGAAACTATGAGGAGGAGCCATCTAAAACTTCTAACCACCTGTTTAAAATTTTAAAGTAGAGTTAAGACTCTTCTGAGACCTTAATTTAGTCTCCAATTAACTTTTTTTCCAGTCATTGTTAATAAATACCTGAATATAAGTTTACCAGGGAAACAGTTTGGACTGAAAAGTTTGAACTTGCTTCAAAGGCAGTTTTAAAGAAAGCTAGATTCATGATGATAAAATGCAACCATAGCCACTAGCACAGGCTGCAATAATACGTCCAGTGTAGGTCAGCTGAAAGCGTTGCCAGTTTTTCAATGTAAAATACAATGTTAATACTTTCCCTTTCTCTCTAGGGATTTCAGAAAACTCCTGTTTCTGCAGTGAAAGCAGAAGCGGCTATTCTTTATGAGGACTTCTGGAAAAAACATTACTCTCACAAATATACGATTTTATTGAGCTTAAGTATTCCACTTCTATGGCAAAATTTATAAACATTCCTTCAATTTTTCCCAAGTATAACTCCCATTATGGGTTATTTTGAAGTTAATACGTGAAGTCTTGAGTTCATTTAAATATTAATAGTGATGATAACTTTTGTAGTATCCAAGAGCCATGAAAAGGGTTTTTGTCAGTCTTTCAGGGCTTACTCTTTGTGTGGAGTTTTGAATATTGTGATGTATATAAGCCATAGTAGTAAAGTTAAAATTAATTTAGTTGGTAGTAATAAAATGTGCATTTCCCTTAAATTCTGGCCAGTATTTTCGAAACAGTTAATTACTTGACTATTTTGGAAAAAATATTCTCTCAGTTTTGTTTTCTTTCTTACCTTTAAACATGGTAATACTGAATCTCATCACTACGAACTTTTGCTTAAAAATCAGTGATAGGCCTCTGACCTAATTTTCCATGGCGCTTGGTCTAAGAATGTTGTTTGTTTCTGTGAACTCCTCCCTTTCCTGGTCCGGAATAGCCAGAGAGTTGTCCATCGCATGTGAAAAGCAGTTGCAACCTGGTTTTCTAATGTTGGTGTGATTGGTCAGAACACCACGTGTGCTAAGGGAGATGCAAAATGGTCTATATTTGAACGGGAAATTTTAGACCAACTGTCACAAGTCTAGGAGAATTTTTCTTAAAGGCAACTATGTAGAGCCTGTGGAGCCCTTCTGAGCTTTTATTGATTTCTGGATTTTTCTGAAAGATAATGATTTGCTTTAGCTTGCTATTGCCAACTGCTGCAGATTAAATGTGTATTTGTTAACTTGGGTTGCTGTTTCACTTGCAGAGCTGATTGGAAAAGCTTTTTATTAATACAGAATGGTAGCCGTCTAGCATGACCCAAAAGTGGCTGGGGCATTTATCTTTAGATAATCTCTGATCCTCTTACAATAAGGCATGGTATGGAAGCTGTAATCCAGATTCTCACTGATGTAAAAGCCCAGGGAAGGGCAAAAAGAAGGAAGGATGCTGTCTGAGGAAAGGCAGGTCAGCCTTCCCAGGAACTGAAGAGTTTGGCTGTACACGTACTTAAATGCATTTTTATAGTGCTTTCTGGTTTGGGATCTCTTCTGTATGATGTTCACTGGTAGTATTACCTATTTTTATTGCTGTTTAATTTTGCTGAATAGCATTGAGCTGGAAAATTAAATTGCAGTAGCAATGAGATTTGAACAGAACCCATCCAGTTTCTGAGAGGGAAGTAACAGTGCTCTTCGTCTCACTAGGATGTGTAAGATTACTCTAATGTCTTTCCCTGGGTGTGGTTCTTCTCTATGCTTGTCTTTTATTAGAAAATATTTCAAAGCATTTATAGTCTTGGATAATCTCCCTCGTGGATTACAGTGATTTCTGGCCTTCTTGATATACACCAGGGTTCCTTCCAGACAGTCCAAATGCTGCTGCCAAACTCTTCTTCCTCTCCTGTGCTTTGTTCACACTTCCTCTTTGGGTAATGTCCTCATTGGCTGCGCATTGCTTCACTACACGAAAATAACCTTTGTTCTTTCATAGCTCTGCACAGCTGTGTTTCTACCTCTCTCCAATCTCTGCTTTAATCACCCAGCTCTGCTATTCGCCACATCTTTTATTTCCACTTTTTTCTTAAGAGGAGTTTTTGTTCATCTTTAATGTAGAAAGCCTTCCTGTCTTCTGCAACACAACTTTTTTTCACATTCTTCAGATTGCTGTTCAAAACCTACCATTTGTAAGTCCTTTCAACCACCCCATAGAGTGCTGAGCGTGGAGACATAATTGAATGGAAGCAAATGTGAGATTTATTGTATGTTAATTAAGCATTCTTCTAGCCATGTTCAGTGTACTGCAAGTTTATAAAGCCAGAAAACATTTTTGCAAACTAGTCTGACCTTCTGCATGAAATGGGGCATTTGGTTTGAGTCAATTGTTTTTGGTGTTTAATTCTTTAATTATAGACATCAGAAATGGCCAGACTACGATAGCACTGGTTATACTATACCAAATATAAAGGTAAGATTACTCCATCCATGTTTGGTAATCCCTTATCTGCACAGCTCTGCTGTACATTAACCAGTTTGGCTGTGATGTTTGCTGCGCAATGGTATATGTCCATTACCTATAGCTTGCTTTGAAATACACCTTTCCAGAATAGAGTTCGTGGCTTTTGGTCCTCACTTTAGAAATTTACATATGGCCACATTGAAATAAATCTATTTCTGGTTTTGCCCAACTTACAAGAGAGCACCCTATTTCATAATTTATGGCAGCCTCAATCTTTGTGTCATGTGTAAACTTCATGAGTAATGATTTTTTTCCCCATGTTTTTCTTATGATAAATATTTAATAACGTTGTGCATAAGCATTAATTCCTATAGGGCTCACTGCTAAATGTTACTTTCTCTTTCTTCTTCTTCCTCCCTTTCTCCTTTTACTTAGTTGCCCCTGGACCTGTCTTGCCATGATACTTNAATAACATTGTGCATAAGCATTAATTCCTATAGGGCTCACTGCTAAATGTTACTTTCTCTTTCTTCTTCTTCCTCCCTTTCTCCTTTTACTTAGTTGCCCCTGGACCTGTCTTGCCATGATACTTAGATTGTGTGTAATGAAGAGCAGAGATTTAGTCGTATAGTTTAATTGTCTGAATGATCTTAAGAATGCAAATAGAGTGGAATGGAAAAAAGATCAAATGCTTAAGATATATTGGAGAAAAACATCCTAGAGCCCATGGAGATGGTGTTCTTGGAAAAAGAGATAAATTGGAAATTGGATGCCCTTTTGGCCTGTATCTGACACAAGATTTAGGCTACAGAAGAGTTGTAGAACACTTGTCTGGTATTTTCCAGAGTAATGCTATCCCTAAAGACAGTGAGATTGACTTCAAGCAATCGTAAATGTCAAGGTTATTCCTTCGTATGTCAAAAATCTCTGACCAGGATGGTGACAGAAAATGCATTGTCACAGCATGATTATGAAGAATTTTAAAATCACACAGGATAAGTTCAGATTTTGTCTGGACAGGCTTATTTTTCTACTGCAGTGCTGGGTATGAAACCCATAAACTATCTTGACACCAATGTAGCAAATGTTCCATGATTGTTTCTTTCTCCTTTGAGTCAGAGTGGAATTGGAGTTCCCAGGAATAGGTCCTCTTCCCTTCCTCTTTTGGATCAGACGCAGAGATTTTGTCAGTTTCCTGAGATTTGGTCCTTCAGCATCTCCTCTAAGCATGATGACTAGAAGCTGAGGTTTCTCCTCTTTGTAAGGCTCCTCTCTGAGAGGATGTTCGGTTAAGCAGGCACCATGTAGACAGACTTTGGAAGGAAAGTGTGTCACAAGAGACCAGGCTGTGATATTTCTGTCCAAAATAGAGAAGTTCATACAACCACAACTAGCATCGGAAGATACTATTGATTTTCTCTCCCTGTGTGTCATTGCAAGGGCATTCATTCCACAGTGCCTTAGACTATGGTATACATCACAGGCACAAGATGCAATTCTGTCCCAGGGGGCCTAAGATGAGATGTGGCACTTCCTTTCAACCCTTGTCCAACTTCTCCTACTGAAATGTCACTTAGATCTCAACCCGTGCATTTACCCATCTAGGAAAATTATTTCGTATGCTTCAGCCTCTTTTCATGAGTCAACAGTATTGGGTTTGACTGAAAGGATTCCAAATTAATTTTGAGGTTTTTTTTACTTCCCCGGCTTTGAAATGGCTGCATACTAAAAACAGTTTCTAGCATAAATTATCACTGTTAGAATGTACTGGCTACCAAAGGCTGGGGTGGGGATATGTTACAGAATTCAGTGGTTGCTGGGGCACTCAGAACTCCAAGCTCTCCTTCCTGGATGCTTGAGATAAATTTCTGTTACATGCTTCCCTTCTCTCCAAGAAATGCTTAAGGAAAATAAGGATGGACTTAAGGAATATACCATGCTATCCTGTTAGGGGTGTAGAATAATTTTCAGATAGGTAAAGCGGTGATCATTAATGCTATGAGCTATTTTGGAAAACATTGCCGATGTGTCCAAGGTAGACTGCAATTTATCATGTTTTTAACTGTAGAAACTTGAAATTAGAATCAGTAATTGTAAAACCCACATAAAAATTCTCTTGCAACCTACTTTCTCCGAGTCTTGAGGAGATAAGAGGAGAGACTTAAAGAACCAGTTTCTTTACCATCAAGTTGCATGAGAGTATCTAGACCCAAAAGGCTTCTCAAATATCCTTCCTCAAGTCCCAGGATTTTGTCTGATCCTGGCAATTCTCCATTGAAGTTGATCCTGGAATAAACGTTATAAAGGTAAATCTTTTCTACACAGTGGAATAATAGCTCCATTGTGGAGTACGGGGTTTACAGTTCGAGGTTTCACACATAATTGAGATTACAGCGCAAAGGCAGTATAGCATGCCGTGTTTGCTGTGGAACTGCTGTGGAAGAAGGAAGTCTGTTCTTCAGCTCCAGCCCTGTGACATGTCAGGTACCCCCAACTCAAGGCATCTGCAAGATTTAAAAGCGCTCAACCCCTCGCAGCTACTGTGGCATAGAGAGACAGTGAAGTTGTTGTAATCCAGAAAGGGGGGAAAGATGAAGAATGCTTTGGAAGTGTAACTGTTCTGGCTTATGTGTATACAGAAGAAACCCCTTCTCCCCCAACGCCTTCAGTTAGTGATGTTAATTAAAGACCAGCATCAAGTCTAGGCACAATGGAGTTACTGATTTTGTGTACGATAAAGGACTTTCTTCATAATTATAGTATCGATCACCCACATCTAGTTCTAAAGACATTAATGTAAATGGAAGTGGGTTTGGCACTGAAAAACTAGCCAAATACTATCCTATCCTACCCTCATTTTCATGAAGTCTCATTATTTACATATAAATCATTTGTCAAAAATTTGTCTTGCCTAATTGGAGAAGAAATAGGTCTTTGTATTATGTCAAATAAGTAATTCTATACACATTAAATGGTTAGTTAGATTTTATCATCCATATTCACCGGGAGTGCTGTATCCGATTCCCCAGTACAAGGCAGACATACTGGAGAGTGACTAGTGAAGGGCCACTACGGTGATGGACTGGAGCGTCTCTCCTGTGAGGAGACTGAGAGCTGGGGCTGTTTAGCCCAGAGAAGCAGCAGTTCAGAGGGATCTCATGAGTGTGTACAAATACTGGAAGGGAGGGTGTAAAGAGGACAGAGCCAGGCAGTTTAGAAATGGTGCACAGTGACAGGACAAGACAAAATAGACAGAAACATTGTGCTTAAATGTAAAAGAAGTTTAAGCTTAAGAAAAAAACTTTTTACTGGGAGGGTGACCGAGCATTGGCACAGGTTGCCCAGAGAGATTGTGGAGTCGGTGAATACAGCCAAGAGCCATCTGGACGTGGTCCTGTTTTAGCCGACTCCGCCTGAGCGAGGGGGTGGACGAGATGATCTCCAGAGGTGCTGCCAGCCTCAACAGTTCTGTGATTCTGTGATATTCTGTGGTAATATTCACAGTTCCTCAAGTCAAACAGCATGCTGTCTAAATAATGCTTTGAAAATAGTAAGCTCTTTCTTCCTTAAATTCTACATTCTCGATTTCTTTGGGCTAGCCTCCAATGCACTGCTTTTCTCAAGTGTAATCTGTGTTGCAAGTACATAAGATATTTTAATGCCTTAAAAACACCATCAAGAATTGGGGGAGGGAGAGGTGTGTTTCATAAACGACCAAACAGTACAAAGATTATGGCATGTATTTAATGTGTTGGAAATACTTTTGTGTATTCCTGTTACCAGCCTCCCTTTGACCTTTCTCAAAAGTCATTACTTCTTTGCCTTGTAACAGTCAAGGTGAAAGCTGTCAGTGGTGCAAGTGAGATTTCCATCTGTTCATTATACTCTGAGTAGCAGGGGAAAAGAGCAGATGTGCCGCCCCAGGCTTTGTACTAATTTGGCTATCCAACCACATCTTTTATTTTAGGGAAAATATCTATAAACTCATACAAATATAATCAAATATATAAACAAAGGCAGGCATCGTGTTTTAACCTCCTAAAGCCACTTAGCAATCTTTAGGATCTGACAAAAGGTACAATATCTTTTCCAAAAAGGCATTGCATTTGCTATAAATCACTCGGGCCTGATTCAGTAAGGCATCGAAGCATGCACTGAAGCTAAAGCAAAGGAATAATCCTGTTGACCCAAGCTGGAACTCTCATATGTTTAAGTAAATACCTTATTAAATTAGCCTTTACTGAAGTAGTATTTTTAAATACTATTAGATGCAGTTAAATAAATACAATGGAAAAATTATTATGAAACTTTCTGACGTGGAATTATCAGCCAAGAATCTGTTTTTATTTTTGTTGCTATAATGCAAACCCTCTCCCCTTTTTGGAAAGTGGGGCAAATTGGTGTCTGGGCAGTGAATATATGAAGGTTCATTCTCAAGAAAATAAGATGCAGCTTGTATAAGCAAAATGCCACCTTAAAGTACACACAGTCAATGCAAATCTACTTTGTGCAGCCAAATGGGGACCTTTACCTTTTCCAAGTGCAGGTCTCATTTTAATACAGAAATCTGAGAACTTGCTCAGAGAAACATTTCATGTCCAGCTTTAGAAATCCAGGCTTCTTGGAATAGATGGTTTCACTAATCACAGTAATTATGAATAGACATATATATAACATAGTATCTTTCATCCTAGAAGATCTAGAAAGGACTTCCCTGTGACAGCCCTATGCTCTTGTTGACCACCGTTCAAGTGCTGCTGTACTTATTTCTTTTTGATAACTTTTGTCAAGATTTAGAACATCGAAAATCTTATTTGTAAAATGTGCAGGTGCATGCCAACACAGGGGAAACCTCCCCACTTTGCCTTTCTGATGCTTTTCTTGGCAAAGTAAAATTCCTGACAATCTAAACCAGACAGTGATAATCATTGACTTTTTAACAGATGATTAAATATCGCAGTCGTGAAGTGACCAGGAAACACCCATTTGAAACCAGGTTCAAATGGGTTTAGCTGTGTAGTGTGACTTAATATACAGTGCAATGTATTTTACATGCTCTTTTTTTGATAATGACAGTTCTTATTTGGTTTAGTCTAAAGCCGTGTAGTTAAAATTAAAAAGTAAGCCTAAAGGGCTTACTGAAGACCACTCTATGTTTTGGGATGGCAAGATGTGACACACACCTTTAGCAAAGATTCATGAGGCATAAAGCCACTCGCTATTTCCAGCTGAGGTGGATTTCTTTGTTGATTCTCTGTTTTTCTGATTTAGCCAGCTCAGACACTTGACCAATCCATCTGTTCAGTACCCTTCCCTCCCTCAGCCAAAAGTGTCACAGTGCCAAGTCTCTAAAGAAGAACTGAAGAGGCTGAAAAGAAAAAAAAAAAATCTCAGATCATCTGTCTCAAATCTGCACTCATCTCTTTTAAGTGAATATAAACCTGAATGTAATTTGAGATTGTTCTTTGGTCTAAGACACAGTTAAAGCAGCTAAGCGGTAACATTGGAAAAAGCAGTAGAATAGCTAGGAGAGGTAGAATTACATTTTCAGGCTCCCAGAGTTTTACTTTTGACTTACGTGGGGTCAGAATCAGGTAACAAGTGAACCAATACAAATTCATGAGAAAACATCACAGTAATTCAATTTGCTGTTTACTTCAAATCCACATGGAATGGGTTTTTTTTAAGGAGGAAAACTACCAAAATTAACAATATGGTTTTCTTCCTCTTCAGATTTAACCTGAGCATCAGCCAAGCCCACATACCTCTGCATTTGTGGAATGTTTTTTCATCACAGTGAACTGGTCTGCTGTGGCTGATGTTTGTGTATGTCAAGAACTGAGTGTAAGAGTTTGGCTCGTGTCTGATTTTGTGAAATTTCAAAAGTATAATTTATTTGTATAATGTGCGTTACACTGTAGCTCAGTACTGTGTCGTCCAGCCACCTTTGTGCTGAGGGGACCGTTTCAAACTGGAGAGGAGGCAACTTGACGCAGTCCACCATAGGAATTTAATTTGACAGCATTCAGTGGAAACAGAAAAGAGAGGTGGTTTTATCTTACAAAATCTCTAAACAATTTGATTTTACTTGGTCAGTCTCACACCTGCGTACTCAAAGCATCAGGATGTATGTCTTCACGTGGTCTGGCCAGCATTGCTTATGTGCGACACTGAAGGCAAAACGACCCTGGCTGTCAAGTCCTCAGTGCATTTTCTGGGCTTCCGGTGATGAGTGGTGATAAAATGTATTTTATATGGGTCTTTTATACCTTTAGGATCCAACAACTATACTGGCATGGTTATTTTGCCTCAGGGTTTTGCTTACTTCAGTCTCCATAAATTTTAGGCAAGTCTGCGGTCCATTTGTCTGTGTGTCCTCATGTTGAGTTTCTTCAGACTGTGATATGACTTCTTGCTGTGCCCAAAGGATAAGCAGTGGCATATGTGATGTGATGTGATAGCAAATTGCTATTATTACTCTTCTGCTGTTGTTAAGGCGCAGGGTCCTGGTCAAAGAGTTAGCTGTGCTGTGGCCTTACCAGAGCCCCCAGGTTTGCTCATCTTGATGTAAATGAGACATTTTTAATTTTCCTGCAGTCAGTTTTGTCCTTTGTTATTTGTGTGGGTCACTGTTTTCACCTTTGTTTTGCTGCTGCTTCCAGTAGCGCATACATTTCCATTCATGCTTCATTCATACCAGCCTCCGTATTTCTGTCGCAAGACTCTATACACATGCACTGGAAAAGACAAAGTTATGATCAAGCCCAGTTCCTGACAGCATTGTTGTGTGAGTACTTTAGAACAGATATCTAAATCCAAAATAAAATACAAGTATTTTTGCAACAAGACGAACTGAATCCTTACAACAATGGTAATTTGCGGTTAATTATTTTTCAGCCTTTGTATTTTACAGCCCCGAGACATCTGATAGTTAATTCAATCAGCTATTAACGTAGAAGAAATCTAGTTCATGTTCTCTAGTGACTGTCAATATTAATCCTTTAACAGCACTTTGAAAATGCACAAAAAAAGTAGACAGGGTATGTTTAGAAGTGTTTTCAACTTAGTATTTCAGTAGGATGATGTCTAGAGTTCAACTTCAAGAGCAAATAGTTCTTGCTACAGAGTGTAATGCAACCAAGCTGATGAAAAAACTAAGTTAAAAAACTAAACCATCTTTTTCTTGTACTGATTGTTTATGTTAGTATGCCAGAAAAGCTATCAATTTAATTACCTTTTTACATAAGAGAAGCCCTTTGAGTAGTGCCTGACTGTGGACAGAGAATCTGGTTTTCCTTCTCTGCTTACAAGCAAAAACTTCCAGGACCACCAACCACAAGACCTTCTTAATTCAACACTGCTCTGCTCTTAAGCCTTGCTATTCCCAAGGCCTGCAAAGTCCATACATGTAGCAGTGCTGCTGGCTGGGGGCGGGGGGGAAAGGGCAAATTCTGAGCCATCTGCAGCCCATTCTCCTCAGTACTCCTAGGATGGAAAGGCCACGGAGGTGAACACCAAACCTGTTCTGGAGAGGGAATGAGAAGCAGAGGAGTGTTAGAAGTGCTGGTACAAAGCAGGGTTGCACTGCAGACACGGTAGCAGTGTAGTTGTGCCAGGGAATAGTAGTAGCATGAAAAGTTTTTGTAGAATTATATTTCCTTAAGGAGAACATGAATGAAGCAAGGATCTGCTGCTGGTAATGAGGTGGGTGCTAAATGCTGCTATCTCCCCTACCTCCATGCCTAGTTTGGATACGTACTGAGCTCATCAGGGCAAGGATTGGTCTGGAAACAGAAAATGGCTATGAAAAATACTCCTAAGAAAGTAGATGTTTTCTGTAGATAAAATAAAAACAATGACTGCCTGCAGGGGAAAAAAAAAATAGGGACATTCATGTGGAAAGCAGAGATGCTGACAGTTTCTATTAAGGTCTTGGGAAAATCTCATCCTGTGAAGAATGTCCTGTCTATGACTCACTGATGCAATTCAGGACAGAGAGAGAACGTTATCTGTAATTTAATGATACTTCTTCTGGGAAGGTATTTGCATTGTAGCACTGGTTAGAGCTGAGTGCACCATGGACAGATTTCTGTCCTGTGCAGCTGTAGCACATCAGGCTGTTAGGCAGCGTGAGTAGTAACATCTGCTGCAGAGCGGCTGCAGTGCTTGCTGGAGGATTTCTCATCTTGGCCACCTTTTTCCGCATAACATACACGTAGAAATTATTATGGAAAACTCTATCCCCCTTGGTCAAATTTGGCTTAATTTAACCAGCAGGTTAAAATTGTAGTGGAAGAGGTGCTAGGATGGATGTATGACCTCCTAGCAGCAGTTTAGTTGCTTTATGAAGTTAAAAATAGCTTGGGGGAGAGCAGGAAGAGAAGGCGTCCAGGTCTTAAGAGCTGTCAGGAAGGAAGATGGGAAGGCATCCTTTCATGAAAGCCCTAGCACGAAGGGGAATTTATAGCGGTGGCCATTACACTTTGAATCTGTTCTGAACAGTGGGATATATGGAAACGAACAAGCTTACAGCATTTGGAATGAGGAGGAAGGAGATGGTTTCCACATCGTCCTGGTGCACTATAAATGGTTTTGGCTGGTGGAGCGGCTGCATGACGCATGAGGCAAGGGAGAGAATGCCAATGTTGCTATCATTTTGGTTTTGCTGCCTCTTAGGAATGGGTGGCAGCAACCACTTCTCATGGTTTCTAAGGCTTTTTCAGTTCCAGGCCCATATGAACAAAGAAAATAGTCAAACAGGATTTTGGAAGCTCTAAAAACCTAAAAAGCAACCACTTGTTCCTTTAGGAAAGTTTCCAAAACAATGGCTGGCAGTAAAAAAAAATTATCCAAATATATTTCCAGAAAAATTTCTTAGCTGTAGAAGTAAGCATGGATTTTACTGATCGTATGGTTTGAATTCAAAATGATGCCAAAACTTTTATAGCTCCCACTGGATTCTTGAGGGTTTTCCCTGTTTGAGGTTCTTAAGAGCGTTGGGTTGCCAAAATGCTAGTATTGTATATTTGGGATGGTTAAAGAGCTGTGGACATTTTTCGCCAGCCTGTTACATAAAGATATAATCTGTAGAGTGATTTGAAAGATTAACATTGTTGTCACAGACAGCTGAATATAAATTTATTTATAAATGGGGATAACTAAGCTAAGACTGTCACATAAAATATGTTGTAAATTGGGAGAAGTATTGGAAACAGTGTTTTCTGCCAACCACACGTTATTCAGTGGGATGGTTCTTTCATTGTCCAGCATTTGCCTCCTATACTTCATGACAAATCTGATGTTGCATGCTTGCCACCACTCTTGTCTGTATTTTCTGTCCGTAACAGAAAAAGGAAAGATGCCTTTGAACTTCTGTCCAATTGGATGCTGCTTCAGACTGCCTGAGTGACTTGGAGCGGGACACTAAGATCCAAGTACACAAAAAGATGTGATTGACAAAACAAGATTTGCCAGGGGAAACAGTGATCTGAATTATGAGTTTCTAGGGGCGATTTAGGTATGTTTAATCAGCTACCTCAGTGACAGATCCCAAGCAGGCGGAAGAGAGGAATTCACAGCTACAAAACACTTGCCTATGAGAATCCAGCAGTTCTAGCCAGGCTACTCAAGCCAAGTGATTGCTACCAGAGAAGTGTTTTCCAGAGCAAGAAAATAGTTAAGAATTCACTAGAACATTTGTTATGGTTGCACACTGAGGAAGAATGTCTCCCAGATTTTAATTTGTTTTCCTAGTTTTGGTAGTCTAGGACTAGATCTGTCGTTTCTTCAAATCTTCTGGTTAAGACAGGTGATGCCCCCTGGATAGGTTCTCAGTTCCGTTTATTTGTACTACCTTTCAATACTGGGCAACTACAGGCCAGTCAGTCTCACCTCCATCCCTGGAAAGGTGATGGAACAGCTCATACTGGAAGTCATCTCAAAGCACATGGAAGAGAAGACGACTATCAGGAGTAGTCAACATGGACAGGGGGAAATCCTGCTTGACCAATATGATAGCCTTCTACGATGGCATGACTGCCTGGGTAGATGAGGGGAGAGCAGTGGATGTGGTCTTCCTTGACTTCAGCAAGGCTTTTGACACTGTC
>VZSC01004874.1:318472-329314 GCA_013398225.1 Steatornis caripensis
TCTCTGGAGATATTCAAAACCTGCCTGGACACGTTCCTGTGCAACCTGCTCTAGGTGCACCTACTTTAGCAGGGGGGGTTGGGCTGGATGATCTCCAGAGGTCCCTTCCAACCCTTAACGTTCTGTGATTCTGTAATATGAACATGCATGTTAGTTACGATTACCCTCTGTGTATCCCTGGGTCAAGAGTAGTGATAGCTGGAGAAATATAGTCTCTGTTTTGGGCAAGAGATGAGGTGTGATGCATTGCTTGTGACTCATGTTTGCAGCATTGTAACTGCATACAATGTCTGCTTGCTCCCATTACTCTGTTGTTGGTGGCACGTTCAAATTAGAAGGATTTTAGGCTACACTTTAAATGTGTATACCTTAAAATTTCAAATAGGAAGGTGAAATTCTTCTAAAGTATATGACGAGCAAGGATAGCTATTTAGGTAAGCAGTACACATGCTAACACCCATATTTCACACTATAACGATATGTAGTTCACTCCTTTTAAAATATGGAGAAATATCTCTTATGGCATTTTGTATCATGACAGTTCCTTGTAACTTTGCCTCCTGATCTTCTTGTCCTGCCTGGAGCTGCTGGCACTCAGCTGCAGGCCTTTTGCTTTTACCATGCTCCCTGTAACAGTCAACCGCAACTATTCAATGGCGGTTTTAAATCTGATGATTTTATTTGTAGCAAATCTCAGTTACTTGCTTCTGGACCTACCTGATCAGTCACTCTGTGTCATCTGAGGAAACTCAGTGAAGTCAATCTGTGCCGTATCTGTATAAAGCATTGATGATAGACGTTAAGATTATCACGGTTTAGGGCAGCTGTACATTTTGTTTTCTCGTTCCATGTTTGAAAGATAATATGAATTACAGCACCATAGTGGCCCACAGTTGCTGGAATTCGAGTGGTTTGGAAGGCACGACAGGATTTGATGACTACACATGGGCAAGCAATAAAGTGCTTGGTTCTCTTCTCATCCAGCAGTCATTTGTCTACCATACCCACCCATAAAGAGGTGCAGTTCCAAATCCAAAAATTTGCGATGACAATAGAGTATGAGGTGCAAACAGAGAGGACATGTTCTGCTTTCATGAGGATTGATTCAAACAGTTTCCCTTTATAGTGGAGAAACCACAACGTAAAACCATCCATCAGAGTGTGATGGGTGTGGAAGGTTGTTGCAGACTGATACGGGATGGACAATGGAACTGAGCTGTTGGCTGTAAACATCATTTTAGGTTTTGGCTCAACTTTCTGCTGTAAGTGATTGCGATAGTAAGATGTGGAAGTTGTAGAAGAATTGATGGCTGTTTTGGTATGGTCACTGCTTCCAGAACCATGTGGCACCTTTGTAGCCAATCCATTATTGCAAGGGGATTTTCTGGATGCCAGAGATTGAATGTTTTGTATTACTTCATCTGTATGTCTCATCTTTTAGTGGTTTTGAGAACAGGAATACTCCAGGCAGAGAAACACTGTGTCATTTCTTGTCTATCATGGGTACCCAGTGACTGGATCTGATTAGACTTCTTGGAGGACACAGACCTCAAACTTCACAAATCTTAAGAGGTACTACTGGTCATGGGCAGCACTGAAGTCTCAGGTTTTTACCTGGCTGTCACGTATAACACTTGCAAAGAATAACAATGTTGCTTAGAAGTTTTTCTGCTATAATATTAAAATCTCAGAGGCCCAGAATTAGACCACCTGCATTTTTGCATTTTAATTAAACAGCCATGATATCTTGCTCAGAGAATTAGTATGAACAATGTGCCCACTATAGGATGAGTGTTTTCTACAGGGAAACTGATTTAATATAATTCATAGGGAGTTTTGATCCATGTCTACAAAGGCAACCGGTAAGAAAATGGAGAAAAATCAAATGCAGATGAGAAAATGGAATGTTATATATGGTAAAATAAAGAAACAGACATTGGTTTAATGACATCCAAGAAACACTTCCAACCAAGATCCAGGATTCCAGAGTGTTAATCTCATTAGTTTCACGTTATTATCCAACTGTCAGTTCCTGGACACTTACAGAATCACAGAAATTCATTTCAGATACTGAATCAGGTTAGAAATTTAAATTAATTATTGAAAAGTAGCTCCAGTTTCTTATTTGAGCTTGGTTGTGATTTACTGTACTGAATTACTGACTCACCAAATTCTCTTTTAAGCAGTTGCCTGTCATTATGCTGCTGAAGAAGCCCAGGTTTTTCCATAAAACCTCAAGATGTATTTATTTTCAGCAGGGATTACCATTCCTGCCAGTGGAATCCCAGTAGTGTTGGCTAATTGTAATATGGCTGTAAATACATGATTTCCATGGAAATTAATTTAGTCACAGGAATTTTTGTCCTTCTTGAAAATATCGATGGCTTTGCTTAACCTGGTTGCCAAACACGTTTATGGTTTAAAGAAAAACTTTATTAACATTAGAGTAGATTATTTATACTGAACTGCTCACTATAAGTATGCATTGTTTTTCTGGATGAAGCAGGAACTGCTTGACTGTCTCTCTTGGATTTGTGCTGTTAGCAGATAAGGAAGAACCTCCTTGAGCTCAAACAGGACGTGTGCTGTTGAGATCTTGCCCTGTTAGGCCCTAGTGGTAATAATCTCATAGCAACACCTTAATGCAATATTTTTTTTAAAGTTTTAATCAAATGGTTCCTTCGTCTGTGCAAATTGCCATTAGGTTTATTTAAGCTTAAAATACTTTTTTTTAAAGACCTGTTCTTGTAATTCTTTTCCAGGGTGGGATCTTTCCAGATCCAAACTTGTACAGACATTTTTAGTACTAACCCTATACTTTAAACTTTTTGTGTTTTACTCCTTTTTTGACCCATATGAGATTGACAGTATTCAGGCTCTGGAGTTTTGGTTTTCTTTCCTGTTGCCAGAGTGCTGTGAGCTTGAGTTCAGTCTTTACGTAGTTTTTGTCTAGAAATGTCGTTGGTGGTTTTTTTTTTTTGTTTTTGTGGGCTGTTTTTGTTTTTGTTCTTGTTCTTGTTTTAAGAAAGCGTTTGAAAATGCCATATGGCAATATTAAGCAAAGAATCCAGTGACAGTACTATTATG
This sequence comes from Steatornis caripensis, assembly GCA_013398225.1. Taxonomy (NCBI): domain Eukaryota; kingdom Metazoa; phylum Chordata; class Aves; order Caprimulgiformes; family Steatornithidae; genus Steatornis; species Steatornis caripensis. The sequence continues at coordinate 321,560 of VZSC01004874.1, forward strand.
AAACGCATCTAAGGACTGAAGGGTGCACAGTAGTAATTTTAAATTAATTTAACTTATTAACTTTCACTTTAGGAGTAAAGTTATTGGCACACCAGGGCAATTTTTCACTTGTTAGGCACTGGCATATAAGTCTTGTGCCATGAGTCTGGAGTTTCCTTATTTTTTGAAAAAACCCCATACTCCTGCGTTTCTCTCTCCGATAAGTTTTAGATTTATTTGAGATGTCATATGCCTGTTGAAGGCACCTACTTGTACTAGAAAATGCTGCTGTTTGCTCCCTGTCGGAAGTGCAGCCTTGGTACACAGCAGGTCCAACGCAGCAAGGTGACACAGTAAATTGTTTTCAAGAAATGTAGAGCATTAACTACATTAAATGCATTAACTTTGAGGCTGTTACCGTAAGATTCATCAAGTTACTTGCCCATGCTGTTGAACTGACTTAGATAGTCATATCAGCTAAATGATAGAAATTGTTCATCTGATGCAACTGCATCCTATATTTTCAAAATATAGTATGTAGAGATTTCAAAGTACTATAGGAAATGCCAGTTTGAATTGTTTCATTAGCTACAAGGATGAGAAAACACCGAAATGGGTGATAATTGATTCTTAGCATACTGTTTAAGAAACATCTAGTATGCATATCAGAAAATCAGTTTTGGCAATCCAATGAAAGAGTAGATGTAAGAAACACAGATAACCTCGTTTCTGCATATACCCAAAGTTTTAGCGTACGTTAGCCAAGTGTAAGTCGATTCAAATTTGCAGCTATCGCTTTCCTTACTGAAAGTGTTCTCACATGTTTATCATTTGTCTAGATTAACCATGTTTCTGATCAATACCTCTTTTGTAATAAGAATGGTCGTGCGCTGCGTTGTAAGTGATGTCGTGCTGCTGACCTGCATAATGACAGTAAAATGAAAACCATGTTCTGAATGCGTTACCTTTTTACTGCCTTCCTTATGAGGCCAGGCTTTTTGCTCACTAGCTGATTCCTCGGCGAAGACTTCTGTTGAGATGTCTGCAGGGAGATGAAGACCTTTTCCCCTGACGTTTTATTCTTAACTTAGAACTAAGTGTGTTAGTAGCCTAATTATGCGTTCTAAATAATTTATATTAATGTAAAGATACAGAATATAACAGAAACATATTAGTACATGTATAAATCATATTATACTTGTATTCAAAATCTGACTGCAAATGTTAATAGCTTTATAATGTACAATCGTGTATTATTTTTTATGTAACGCACAATTTTTTGTCTTTCTAGGTATGGCATGAATTGCCTCATTCAATTTGAGGATTTTGCCAATGCTAATGCATTCCGCCTCCTGCATAAGTACCGTAACAAGTATTGCACTTTCAATGATGACATTCAAGGTAACAGTCTCTTTCTCTTCTCTTTGCTCTTGTGATGCTCACAAGCCAGAAAAATGAGTCTTACTTGATGTACCAGTGGGAAAAAAATAAATCAGCTTTCCTGTGATATTTGAAGACATTCAGTACAGGTCACACTTTGCCTTGGGTTTCCTCAGCACGGGTTTCTGGTGAGCTGTCTTTGCTCTTAACCTTTCCCCTCTCATTTATGCCTCATGCTTTATTTAGATGTTAACTCTTCGGGGTTTTTTTAAATAGTTTAGTGTGTGAATGGCTTTCCTATATAAATTATTAACTTCAGATCTTTGGGCAAATGCCAAAGCTGAAGCCTGGACTGTACTTCCCTCAGGTTTTTTTGTCACTGCGGTGACAACTGCTCCACTGTTCCTCCATGCAACAGAGCTTGCTTGATAAATGTTAAATTGTATTTCAGTTCTTAAACTGACAACTCAGTTAAATATCCTTATAATTTTCCTTGCAGTCTCGGGGCTGCATTCAATTTTAGAGGGAAATTATCCCCCGACTCTGCTTTCCCATCTGAATCATTTGTAGCGATTGGTAAAGGGGAAATAACTAGGATGGGAAATGTCAGCAAGGGGGATTCCCCGAGTGCGCAGTCTAGACGAGCATCTTGTCCATTCCCTCCCGAGAAGAAAGACACGCAGGGCAGAAGTGGCAGATGCTGCTGCTTGGGTTGCCGTATTTCCTGTCAGGAAAAGAGCGCTGGAAACTAACTTTCTGTAGGGAAGTAAGTGCATGGGCTCCCATCCTTGCAAGGAGACCGAAGACAGATGAACTTCTAGAGAGGAGGCCCAAGGAGGGCCTAGTCACCCAGCTGCGTCTTACTGCCTTGTGTAGATGAAGGTCCTCGGCACTGACAGGATCAAAAATGGGAGTTTAACTTGTCTTCATTTCTAACAGTTTGCAGTGACACTTTAAGCCAAGCATTAGGAGCTTGAGTTTTCCGGAAGTCATTCTTGAGTCGTTCTTGAGATCTAGGTCAAATTTCAGGGACTCAACGCGTGGCAGTGGATTCAGATAGCCCTTGTCTTTCTGATGTTAGAGATTTGGCTAGCCACATGAACTATGTTTCTGTTACAAGCCTGGTTGAGTTTTACTCTTGTGTCTGAAACAGATTATGGAGGACAAACTCCCAGATGGGAAATAAACTAATTATGTCATTTGCTTTGTAAGAAGCATGGTGCTTCTTACGCTGCAGGGTCTGAGTGTAGCCATGGCTACGAGAGTCCAATACAGCAGACCAAACAGCATCTGGAAGTTTCCCTAGTTGTTTAGAGATCCAACTCCCACAGGGATTCTCTTTCCTTGCAGAATGAAGGTCCTCACCCCAAATCAGAAAGAGACTCAACTAGAATATAGTGTCAAAGAAATGGAAGGGAAGCTTTTCAGCAAAAGCGTAGCAAATACAGGTAAACTAAGCTGAGAAAGTCTTCTGTGTCTCTAGATGCATTTTAAAACGACAGCATTCTGTCTCAGGCACCTTGGAAGGAGGTGTCTTCACGTTCAGAACTGTTGGAAAACAAACATTTGGCTTTCGGCTGAGCTACTGTAACAGCCATCGGTCTTCCTTAGAAGTGCACCCACATGCAGTCTTTTGATTTATTCACTTTCTGCCATCTGATTTGCGTTTGTGGGCATTCTGATATTTTCATAAATGATGTTTGGGACTTTTGGGTGATGTCCATCCTTAATGCTTGTGTAGCTTCCAAGAGGTGAAAGCAGATGCATTTAGTCTGCTCTGATCTCTGTTTTTTGTCATCACATCCTCATAAATACCTTCAGAATCTTTTTTTTTTTGTAGGATGCCATCTTCTGCTATAACGTGGCAGTGGAATTACAACAGCACAAATATAGATCCAGTGATCTTTTCTCCCTCTTTCTATTCCAGCTTTATAAACCCTAAGGATCTTTTACCTGACAACTTTAATGAGGATAGATGGTGCTAAATTCTGTAGCAATCCTTAGAGATTTTCAGTTTCTAAATGGCATGACTTTTTTCCAGGCTGCTTGAAAGAGTGGCCTTCTCTGTATGCAAGTTGTATTTTCTACCCCTAGAGCAGTAAAGCGGACAAGTAGCATCAGGCCACTAAAAGCAAACACACACAATGTTACATCTGATTTCTGTCATCTTCTGAAGATAGTGCTTACGTGATATTTTAAACATAGTTCCTCCTACTCCAAATATTTGTCAAGCCAAAGCTACTTTAAGGAGAGAAAGAAATTTTTAATGTGACTGATGGAGGGACTTGAGGCTTTTTTCACTGCCATAGGATATCCAGACAAGGAATTCTTATATATCGTAGTGATGCAATGAGGACCTTTAAGTACCTCAAATCTGAGAAAACTAATATATGATCCTGACTCCTGCCAGACACTATAAAAGACAAAGAAAATATGGCAAGCTGAATACCCATTTGCAAGTAGAAACTTGGAGAAATGCAGTTGCCTTCTGTTAGCTCGCAGCTATTTGCAGAGTGTCAGTATACCCCTAACTGACGTCATTGCAGAACATTTGGAAAAAAATGTCTGCCAAAACACTGATCTTATAAAACCACTAAAGATTGGCCATTAAGGGTCAGCTATAGATATATTTAAGAATTTCTGGAAACAGTTTTGTCTCCACCCCTGCTACAGCACAGTCACATCCTTTACTTTGGAAAACTTTTGTGTCTTTTTCTATGTCACCTCTCTGTACTTTATTTTTTTTCTCCTCTCTGAAACATATAGAATATGATTTTTGGAAATGAAAATCAGTGAACGCCTTGGGTTCAAAAGAAATGCTTTTATCTGGTTCTCTTTAACTATTAGAGACCATTTTCTAAAATTGGGGGTTTTTTGATCATAATTTCCAATATGGGAGAAATATTAATTAATACTGTAATGCCAAGCTTCACAACATTTAGAAATACCTGAATTAGATCAAGTTGCTAGCTTGCTCATCTCCAATGTTTTTAGGAAGGAGTAGTGATAAGGACATGGTGGAATTTTCTTTAAGGTATGAGATGTGGGTTTTTTTTTTTCTCTCCAACCCCTGCTGTGAATGGACCAATGCCAGAAGAAGAATTGAGGCTTGTGTTGCCAAACAAAGCTATTTATTGGGGTGGAAGATGTTCTCTGCTTCATCACCTCTGGAAGGAGGCAGCATTGGTATTCACGGTTTAGGAGGTTGAAAATCCCCTTGGAGAAACTAACCTATTCCTTTCCCTGCTGCGACAATGTTGGACAAATCTCTGAAGACTGGTTGAAGAAGAAGTCCTAGGTACAAGTCCAGGATTGCAGTGTCTGAAATCACACTCATGGGTGGGCTTGGCTTGGGCCATACCTGCCTGCCCCTCGTCAAACCCAGCTGGGGCAGAGCAGGAGGCTGTAGCGCTCTCCTTCCACACCTATCTTGGTTTTGGTGTGTCTGTTGAAAGAGTTTTTGCTACTGGAGCCCAGTCAGTGGCTTAAGGCAAGTTTGCACGTCTTGGGAGCTGTCCATTTGTTTTACGTGGTTCTCTCAGCGCTTATCACGTGGTAGCTGGTTGTAGTCATTGCTGACGTTGATAAATTTGAAATAGTGGCATAAATGTCTCTAGCCTTGCTGCCTCTACACAGATTGATTATTTCAATTATTTCAACTGTTTTGTTTTTTTCCTCACCTCCATACCTTAAGATTGTCTGAACTGACAATGACAAACTTCTGCAGTATAAGCCAATCTGCATGAAATAAGTGTTCCTCTATGTGGTATAATACTGTTTTTATTCTAGTGCTATAGCTCTGTTCCACTGTGCCCACAGCTGAAATGCTTTACCCATTATGGACACAGAGCCTGTATTTTATGCCAACAAAAATATTTACATGGAGAGATTGCACTGGATTGGAATTAACTTTGGTATCCATCATGACCTTAGATGTCATTAGTTTTTAACAGCTGTGCTGTTTAATTGCATTAAAATTTTATGAAAAGAAACAGACAAAATAAAAATGTAGAGCACATATAATTTAAGATTATTATTCCCTCTTACATGTGTGGTTTGAATTAAAATATATGCTAAGTGTTCAGCAGACTGCCATTTGACTAATTAGGAAAATTATACCTGGAAGTTATGTTATGACCAATTTACATGAAGTCAGTGCAGTTCTCAGAAATGAGAACTTCTCTGTCACAGGCGTTATCCTTTTTAAGATTTAATTCTTTAACATTTTAATTCTTTAACATTAGCATCAGAAATGATATGTTTGATACCTAGAAATTCCAGTTCTTGAAATCAAATTGTAAAGAAGGTTTGGGGTAGTGATGGGCATGGGGCTTCCAGTTCATTCTCTGGCCAAGAATTTGAAAAATGCAAAGCTGAATGACATGTAATAGCGCATATGTTCATATCATATATCTCAAAATCTGATATTATGTGCAAACTGTAGAAAACCTCTCTCATAATATGAAGTGATATTTGCTTCTAAGTGAAACAAACATTAGGATTTTTAAAATAAAATATTTTTAAAAATCCTATTAAGCCATAAACTGTAGGGCTGTGTGAAGTGTATTTTTCTTCCAGTATATTCAGGATGTCACCTCTCCGTTACTCAGTGGTAAATTTACATTGAAACCAGTATGCTTTCAAGTAAATCCCCCACTGTAGCTTTTGTATACTTTTCCATGTGCATATACAAGGTACAGGTATGTACAAGTATTCTTCTGTTTCTTTTTTTTCTCATTATGGGTTAAAAAAGGAAATCCATTCTCACCATGTGTTCCTGAGCGACTGGCTCCAGGTGGCCCTGCTTGAGCAAGGGGTTGCGCCAGACGACCTCCCAGCCGCAGCCACCCTGTACTTCTGGCACTCCATACCCCTTTTCAAATATACCAAACGGCTGCTCTTCTGAAAAGGCTCCGTTTCTCCTTCATCGAGCCTTTCCCGCGCTTTGCACTGCATGCCTGCTGCAGCTGCAGAGAGGGACAGTGCGCATACAAAGCTTTGAAAAGCTGGTGCACGGCAAGGAGAAGGAGCTGCCCTTTCTTAGAAGCCACAGCCGTAGCGTTTGCCTCACTAGCAACTGAGATTACACCTTTCAGATAGGATCTTTACTCTCCCCTTTTTCCCCACTGAGTGCAGGAGAGGGGAATGGATTTATTTTTCCCCTGGCACACTGTGCAGGGTTATTTGGAAGACTGGCCTTGTTGACATGTGATTTCTATTATGCTGTATATGGAGAGATAGGAATTTTACCACTTCCTAATCTTTTAGTCCAGGATGAGTAGCTCAGGTTTTAGGATGTGCTGCAGAAATTCCTCCCCTCTTCTTGTTGCTAGCTTTTTAAGTTCAGGTAGGGAAAATGACGTAAAAGGAACTGCTAACACTTGATTACAAGTTTTATTTTTTGAAACTTTATAAATAACGGACAAACTCTTCAGCGCTGTAAGGCATTTCTTGCTAATTTAAATCAAACTACATCCGATAAAAATGAAGTTCTCATTCGTTGAGTTTTGGGGCTTTTTTCCTCCTTTTTTTCTTTAATTGTTGCATCTGCTGAAAGAAGATTGTGCTCCAAAGCATTTAGAATGTGCCATCCCCAAAAGGCTGTGGTCTCTACGATTTTCTTAGACGTAGTCAAGCTCAGTCATACAGTTTACAGTAACAAGTAAGGGTAAAGAATCTTGGACAGAAAACTTGAGGACTAAAACAGAGGACTTGATAAAGAACAGTGTACTTCGAAATTTCACATCTACCATAGTTTTACAAGTTATGACTCACCTTTCTACAACACTATAACAAAGTGTTTGCTCGCACAGCAGCTGACCCTGCTTTAGAACAGTATCTTTTGTTAAACTTGCTGTGGTTATTCTTGTAGAAATTTGGGGAAAATAGAATTGGTTTTCAAAATCATATCTGTGAACAACGTCTCTCTTAGTCTGCACACAAGGGATTTAGCCTGTGCTCTGTGGGAGAGGGAGGCGAAGCCAGTTCTCTCCTTTCTATAGCGATGACAGTCGGAAAACCGGCAAAATTTTATTTCTGCATCGTAATGTCCGCGAGAAGTGGTTAGGCTTTGGCAGATGGATGTGAATTGCGTTTTGATTCTTTTCAAAAGCTCGAGTCAGTATTCAGGGTGAAATTTAAGGTCATGCCATTAGTTAGAGCAGTTCCGGTTAAACAGATCTGCTATTCACGCTGACGGTGCTCCCCTTTCAATAGGAAGGAATAAGGGAAGCTGCTGACGAGGAGTGATGACAGCCGCTGCCAGCAACAGTGATAGCGGGTTCAGTAATCTAATAAACTGGGTTATTATGCTTTTTAGAGTCAAATGGCTGAATAAAACTGATGTGGAGTACTTCTAAAATACCATTTTTAGAGCAGTTCTTCTGTGCGAATCGT
>VZSC01004874.1:348777-361104 GCA_013398225.1 Steatornis caripensis
ATATATATATATATATATGCTTTATCAGTAATAACTTTAAACGTTTGACCAAATGTTAACAGGTAAAACAGCTTTAAGAATGCTTCAACGAAGAAAATAATGAAGCTTTCATATAATTGTTAATACAGTGGTGTTCTACAGCTGTTATGAATTTAAAGTAAAAATAATTGAATTTAATTTACCTACTGCTTAGAGAAATAGATTAGTATTAAATTATCCTAAGCATGTTAGCTGTACACAGTGTAACTTTGCCTGATATGTTATTTGGTGGTAGATGCAAAAGTAGAAATGAAAATAGGACATGTTAAACCAGACACTTTGTAAACTGATTATCCCAGGATATTAAGTTCCATTAAACATAATAAATATATTTTTCTTTTTTTCCTTTCTCAGGGACGTGCCTCGTTAACATCTGAGAAAGAACATTTTGCCCATGAACATGGTGAAATGAAAAATCTAGAAGATATTGTTAAAGATATAAAACCATCCGTGCTGATAGGTAATTTCTTTTACTTTAAAGCAATGACCTTATTCTTTGTTGGGAAAAAATGGGGATGTGGCTTTGTCTGAAGACAAGATCAAGTTCCTCTGAACAGAGTTTACCTTTGTGTGTTTTTAGAAAACACTAGGTGCATAATGGACTCTATTAAGCAACTGAACAAATAGTAACTATCCAAGCATGTAACACTGCTTTCCCTCCAAGCCATCCATTTCACAGGGGGAATAATCCGAGTTGGTTTAAACATCTGATGGAGAACCTTACCACCTTCCTAAATTACTTCTGATTTAATGTGGATGGTGTAATACAAATAACCCCAAACTCAGACTGAGAAAGCTGAGCTAAGCACACGTAAATCTGTGTGAATATGAGCGTACTGTAGCTGAATCTTCTTCTCCCTCATATTTAGGTCCTTAGCCACCAGTCCTTTGTGCAGACCAAAATGCAGATTTTACAAAGACTTTTTTTTTTTTGTAAAAGCTGTGGGATTTGGGATCCCAGCAAAGGATTGCTCAGCGCTCTGCAGTTTGGTTATTTCGGTGACAGTTTCAGGAATGAACTGCAAGTGCTCTTAAATCATTTTTTTAATATGTAAGTCTTGAAATTTCATCTGTCTGGCTAGCAAAATCATTCATCAGATGCTGGAAAATCTGAAATGCCACAGTGAATATAATCCTACATTTTAAGAGCTACGTTTTTGACTATGCCTAGACCACATGGTCCTTCTTCACTAAAATCTGCTTTTGACGATTATGAGTGAGGTAAATAAAGCTTTTCTTTTTTATGCTCCATAAAGATATGACTGCAAGACAGAGGCCAAGTAGTCTAGAGAATTTATTTAGTAGAATACAAGGCTGGAAAGCTAGTGGAACAGAAGAATAAATTGAATGATCTGTGATACTTGTCAAGATAAAGATGTGAGGATGCTTAGGGAATGTTTGCTGTCATGAAATATGGATGTTTACTGTGTGTCATTTTTATATATAAATCTACGTGGCGCTTTCCCTCGAGGTCACTTTCTCCTATCCTTACTGCATAATGAAGGCTCTTCCAACAGAAACAGCAATGAAAATTAATATTGGGGTTTTGGGGTCTGGAGAACATTCAGTATCTTCCCCTGGGCAGCAGGAGTCATGGGGAAGTATGTTAATCCTCCTTCTCCCAATGTTTTACTTAACTCTGTCTCAGCGAATGCTCATACTCATTTCATCACCTGCGACGGCTCAAGGAAAAGCTTTAGTTTAGCTTGACCAAATGTAAGACATTGCAATTTTAAAATGAAAAAGAAATGGTCAGTGAGATTGTTCAGAGCATTTTGTTGTAACGTTCTATCTGAAGATAGCTGTCATCCTTACTGTTGGCTGTCCAGAAGTAGTTTTAGAAGACATTAAACATTTGGCAACTGCAGACTTAATAATCAGAAACTTAGGTGTATAACGCGCTCGTATACGTGGGTCAAAATCATGATTGCCGTAACTGTTCATCAAACATGCAGTGGTTGAGCTGGTCTAGCAAAGATTTTGCATCTAAGCAACCTTGTCCGTTCACAGAAGGTGAAGTGCGGAGAGCTCAGATTTGCAAGAAATCGTAGTATGTGACAGAAATGTTTGAGCAAGAGATGTTTAAACTTTGAGAGAAGTCACCGATTTGCATCAATTGAAGAGTTGCCTCTTTTGTTACCTAGGGATCAGAATAAAGGAGACTTGGCCAGATGCAAAAACAGATGGGTCATAGACATTGTTTGGCCCACATTAAGCACCTGAACAGCCCCTGAAGAGCCTGTTGTAGGGTGCTTGGGCTTTCAGTAGACCTCTTGGGAAAGCTCAATTTAAAACAAATCAGGGAATTTCAGTGGGGCACCCACCTCTCGCTGTTGAGGGCATAGGCTGTGCTTGGAGATGTCTCTGTAAGATGATGCCGTGCTTCATGGAGAAGCAGTCAGAAAATACTCTGAGACACCTTTAAGAAATGTTAGTCCTGAAGCATGTGTGACCTTCTAGTCAGCTCTGCAAGGTGAGGACCCCTTTCACCTCTCTTCGAGTACCTTGTGCTCTCCTTGGGCAGACACCAAAATGTCCTTCTAAAGCGGACAGTGTTGGGATGCTCATTTGTGCATGAGGGACGAAAGGCTAGAGTACCGACCCAGGAGAGACTCTCCCCTGGCCTGGGTTTGAATCCTTTCCTACTCCCCCGAGAGAGGGAATGACAGCTTTTTTACTGCTGTTGAAACTCAGATGCTGTGTGGAAAGCAGAGCAGGGAGCCAGGCACTGGCGGCTCTGAGCAAGAAGGCGGCTACCTTCTCTACAAACCAAGTGATAGGAGCTCCCCTGGGCATAAAGATCCTTAGGTTTATTCCAAGGTCTGTTTATCTGTTTTTCACTGAAGGTGTGGAGAGCAAGGACTTGATCCTTGGATTCGCAGCCCTTGTGGGTTAGGCAGAAATACAGGTGTATTGGCATCTCAAAAACATCACACACAGCACTTTTTGGTTGTGAGTAGTCTGGAGAATAGAAAAGCATCTCTGGTGGGATGGAAAGAGATGTATTCAAAAAAATTACTGCTGTCAGGGAAGCCTTAGACTCAAAATTGCGATTATTCATCAGCTGAGGCTGGAGATGACAGAATGATCAGCTGTAGAAGGCAGAGATTTTACTCGTCACGTCAGAAAAAATTTAAGTCTGACACACTGGATTTGGGAGAACCTATCCAGTCTGTTGCATGAGACTTTAGGAGACGGAGTTGTACCTTTTTACTCCTTATTAGACTTACCTGCAGGTTAGGTGATACATTCCTATTTTATATAAAGGGCCTGAGAAAAGTGAAGTGAGAAATTCACCAAACTGTACAGGGGTGAATAGGTTCTGCCTTGTGTTAGGGATAATACTGGAGTTTCACTGTCGCAAAATCTTTTCCACAAAGCTTTATTTTAACCACATGTTAGGAAAAAGGTTGAACTCCATTTTAGAGAGGGAGGTATGCAGTAAAAGGAGGTCTGTTCTTTTAAAAGTGACACGCGTGTCTTACCTCGAACTGATTGCATTAGTCTGCCTCTTATGTGTGTGTTTTTCCTCTTTAGGAGTTGCTGCAATCGGTGGCGCTTTTACTAAACAAATTCTTCAGGATATGGCTGCTTTAAACAAACGTCCTATTATTTTTGCTCTCAGCAATCCTACCAGCAAAGCAGAATGCACTGCTGAGCAGTGCTACAAATACACAGAGGTAACCAAAGATGAACATCTATCCAGTATACGTAGTGAAAAGCAAATCTGAAATTAAGTTTAAAATGGGAAGAGGATGAAGTAGCAAGTAGTAATCATGTCTCTGTGTGTAGGTAAAGTGAGTTAAATTAAGTAACAGGTTTTTCAGATTTTATCAAGACAATTTCACTGGAGTCAATACATGCTTGCACCCTCATAAAAACATTTAACAGCTTTTACTGGTGTCAGGCAAGACCCATAGTCTTTATTATAATTGAAGCATCAGTAACCGTCAATCATTAAAGCCTTATGCCTGTTTTTGAACTGTACCACTTTGTGTAATATATACATGCAGTGGCATGCTTTTCATTTAAGATTTTCTAAATACTCTTTAGGGTAAGAAAATACTTCGATACAGGAAATAGAATCTTTAAAATAATTCTTTATTAAGAACTGGGGTAATTAACTCCTTTTACAAAGATTTCTATTATGGAAACATAGGTGAAAATTAAGAGAACTGTGCTTGCTTATTTATTATAGAGGTGCTAATAAGCACGTTATCCTGTAATTCAGTCTAGAATTGAAGTGTATGAGTACTTGACTGTATGTGTTTCATAGTGGATTGTGTTTGGATTTCTTGTCAAATACAGGGCAGTTTGAATGACAGTTTCACAGCGTTTAAAAGACAGATTTAGCCTGCCCGTTCCCCACTGCACAGGACACAATTACAGCGCAGCGCAAGAGCCAGGGAAGCTGCCGGCGTGAAGGGTTGGTTATAGTGGGTAACGACATCTGGTAGGCAGAGCAGAAGACGCACTGAAGTATTTGATCTGTCACCAAAGCATATAATAAGCTGGCCATGATAATACTGCGTGACACCAAACCAAACAGAATATTCTTCTGAAGAGCTGAACAGCAGCGGTGGCATATTTTAAAAGGCACGTTTCCAGTTCTTTAAAATAGGCACAGATATTTCTGATACAAAAGCGCCTCTGAAGTATTTAGCAGTGACATTTATCACTTCAGCAGTGCTAGCGTAAATAAAGGCTGGCTTTTCTTCCCCACCTAAATTTACGGCTTAAATTTGAGGGTGCTACTTCCCCAGCAAGGCAAGAGCCAGGGGCCTTTGGTCTGCGGATGTAGAGCCTGTGCAGTGTCACTCCCCTCATTAGTCCAGAACTGCATTGCCTGCTGTAGAAATTCCTTCTCTCTCCCTGTGTATCAGGAATGATCTGGGGAGAACCTGGATAGTCGTGCTACGGGTGAGTCACCTCTGAGGTGCCACCCTTGATCAGCACTCGATGGTGCCGGCATCTGCTCCCATCGGGGTGTTCCTCACCCTGGGGAACAGTGAGGCTCCGCAAGACTTGCAGCTCCCTGACAGCCCATCTCTCGTCGGTATTCCGATGGTATCACAACTCCAACGTGTATGCTACTGAATGACACCAGGCTTAATATTCCTGTTACCTAAGGTTAAGCCGTTAGCAACATGAGCCCTGTCGCCTCGTCTGGGCCACCCCACAGGCTTCTGCCCCCCACCCCTGCAGCTGCCTGATGTGTGCTGTGTGCCAGCGTGGGGCTACGCCTGGCTTTGGGTCCTGGGAAGAGACATAAGAGGTCCCACGTGAACTACAACATAAACTGAGTCAGAACAAGTTCTCTTGTCCTCAGGACAAGTGTTATAGTGTAACTTATGACCATACAGCTAAAATCTCTAATTCCCCAAAACAGGCTGGCTCCTCCATGCTGCCTGCTGGCACCAGTCTGGGCACGGTGCCTGGGCCCTGTCAGCCACAGTGCTACTTGGCACTACCCAAAAATCTGCTGGGAAACATTCTAGTGGTTTATCAGTATTGGATGATCACATGCCAGTGCCTGAGTTGGTGCCCTCACCCTGCACATTACATTACAAAGAGGGGAACCACAGAGGAGGTTTCATCACCAGCTTTTGCCGTAGGTTGCAACCGTGGGTTGACATTCCTGGGACAGAGCTTGGACCTCTGTTGTTCTGTGGAGATGGGCACGGGAGCCTGAAGTGGGGAGACTGGGAGCAACAGAGAGCTCTGCCTGCCTGCAGCTCCTCAGAAATGGCCCCATCCAAAAGTGCAACATTTAGTGGCCTTAGTGTCATTTTTGTTGACGATCTGCCATTGGGACAAAGTCTAGTAGCATCACCCATTGTCACCATGACAGTATTGTCCACTCTGAGTTATACAGCTCCAGGTGTGTACCTTCTTCCCATGCACCCTTCTTCTGGCGTGGACGCACAAAGTGAATCATGAGTGCTGGCTTTCAGTTTCTCCTCTTCTAAATTGTACGGATAGCTCTTACCTGAACAAGGCAATCGCTGCTCTCTGACATCAGAGAGTCACAGAGACTCACTGGTGATCTCTAGGATCAGCATCCGATCGCACTTGAAACATATTCAGTCAAATAGCTCTAACGCCCTCTCGGAAAAGATACTAAATAGATGCAACCCAGCTTCCACAGTGGTAGATACTTAAAAAGAATGTGTCAAATATTTCAACAGCATCCTCTCAACTAACATGCTTGTTTTGGCTTTCTCGTTACAATTTAGGGACGTGGCATTTTTGCCAGTGGAAGTCCTTTTGATCCTGTCACTCTTCCAAGCGGACAAACTCTCTATCCTGGACAGGGTAACAATTCCTATGTGTTCCCAGGAGTTGCCCTTGGCGTTATTTCATGTGGACTGAAACATATCAGCGAGGACGTGTTCCTCACAACTGCTGAGGTACTGTACTAAAAATTATTTAAATTCCTTAATTTGGTAACTCGGTAATAACAAACAATTAAACAGAAACAGCTACGCTTTATCTTTAAAATTGGAAAAATAGTGCTTTCTGTGTAAGGCCTTTATTTGCAAGCTATGTTGATTTTTATAAATGCTATTTGAACAAGTTATTTTTTAAAAGTTAATACTTTTGGCCCAAAGGCCATCCGACATAAACTTCACATTCTGTTGGCAAGGAAAAAAGAGAAAGACTTCAGTACTGTGTTATCATGGGCGAATGCACGTATATACAGTTTGCATACACTTGCACATAGGTTTGATTTTAGATTGAAATTAATTCTATTTTGATGTTGGTAGCTTTGGGGTGACTTCTGTGTGTGTTTTGCTTGCAAAAAAATGTATGAAATTCTTTTAGCTTTTTGCTTTTTTGAGTAGAGCTATTGGCACAATTTTTTGTGGACCTCCCATGTCAACAGCTGGTGGAAGTGCTCCATTGCCTTGTGGTTGCTTGCACCACAGTTTGACACAATTGCCCTGTTATTCTTCCCATTTTCTTTCCCATCCTTTTGTTTATTGGTTCTTTTCTTTCTTCAGGCAATTTTAAATGATCTTTGTTCTGACATTATCCAACATGTGAGCTCTCCTCCTTTATCTCCACTCAGTGGGCAAGAGATGAACAGAGAGCAAACACTTTTGGTTCTGGGAGCCATTGGCCACCTACTTCCAGTGACTGTTCAAAGTCTGAAATCCACTGCCTTACATTGTGATATCATAAGTGCAAAGGATTGTAACTTCAACACATATGGGAGAAGAATCTGACCTTTATTATTTTAGCATTCCTTATTCAAACAAAATAAATTACTAGCAGTTGTTGAAATGAAATGCTTGACCCATTTTTTTTTTTCACAAAAAATCCCCCGGAACAGTAAGTCAATCTTTCTGTACCTGTTTCTCACTTAAAATTGTGACCTTCTGTGCTTTTCTGCGTCCAGCATCTTTGCCTCTCATCTGCTATAGCATCGTTGCACCCTTACCACTCCTGCCTCTCACCATTTCCGTCTCCTCTTCTTCCTGCTCTGTCCTGGAGTTCCTGTCTCCTCCACTGCCTCTGTGGGTTCTGCTCTTGGCTGGCACCAGCGTCAATGTAATGAGCCTCATAGGACTCAGCTTCCATCTATCCAGAGTGATGGAGGTTACCCCTGCTTAAAAGCCCCTGGCTACTCAGCTCCCGAGAATTTGTTCCCAAGCTCATCCTGCTCAGAGAGAGGCCAGGTTCAGTGATGAGAAAGCCCTAAGCAGTGCATGACGGTCTGACCATGTCCACGCAAAGTCATTAAAAGCGTGATGCTTTTGGGGTTTTTTAAAGGGTATGGAAATGAGGAAGAAGGCTAGCCTCAGTTTACCAAGTTAACTCTAATTGACCTAGATTCACTTCGGTGGAAATTCCTATCCAGTCCAGTTCATACCAATTACAGTCCACAGAACTTCATGAAAGTGCAGCGTCCTAATCTTCAAAGAAACTGTGTAAACATGCTTGGGAATACATGGGTAGTGTAGGTAGCACACACAAGCAGCCTCAAAGCAATGAAATTAGCAATTATGGAACAATAAAAAAAAAAAAAGAAAGAAAAAAGCTGCACCAATTAGGAGAAGTGAGAACGCCTGACTCGACTGTTGCAGCTTCTCTAAGGGATATTGCATTCTAGATTCTTGCTCCTTGTGTCCTCCACATGGATTAAAGGGAAGAAAATGGTCCTTTACTATCACTCGGAGGCAACTGATAGGCAAAGTGATCCTATGACTGGCAGTGTGTCATATGAAGCTTTCTTTCTGTAAGAAAGACATTCACAATTTCCATCTTTAAAATTAGTAAAAAGGCCAGACTGTCTCCACTGGCTTTAACCATCTTAGAAGGGCAATGATCCATCTCGTAAGTCTTTGGATAATTATATCCTCCCTTTAAATCCTCCCCTGTAATTTCAGTTGGATACGGCGATCCTTGCTTACTGGTCTAAACTGCTGTGTTAAACAGTTGTCTTATTTCATTCTAGAAGTTGCTTGCTTTTGGTTTGGGAGAAATGGTTCCTGTATAGAGAGCGCTGATGGATGAAAGGTGGCACATACGTGGATTGAACTGTGTTTCAAGTGGAAGTCTACCAAGTCAGAAAAAAATCTGTTCTAAAGAAAGAAACTTCACTGAACAAAGAAACGTAACAGTCAGGGCAGTAAAACGGTATCAGAAATTGCGAGAAAGTTTTTAAATTCTCTCTTGAGGTAGAGATTCTCTCCTGACTTCTTTTTCGGTAAAGGTTTAGCTACAAAATTGCCTTCCTCTAGTCAGATCCCTAGAAAAGTTTGACATGTAAAAATGTGTTTTTGTTCTCGCATATGAAGTCTCTATCGGCGGCAAGATCAATGGATAGCCACTCGCCGTATGGCTGGAGTGAAGAGCATTCACATCTGGTCTCATTTGTGCGAGAGGCAGTGTGGGACTGGGCCTTGGGTGAGCTACCGCCAGTTCCTGAGCGAGGCAACAACTGACGGATCTCAGAGGAGTCTTTGCCAGAAGAGCTGTCGGGAGTGGGGGAAAGGCTGGGAGGGCTGCGTAGGCCCTCAGCTGAAATTACAGTATAAAGCAAAAGCAAAAGTGCTTCTTGTTTTGTTTTCTTGCCTTTTTTAATGGAAGGATGAAATCAAAATAGTTTCACATGGATTTTAGAATAGTGGTTAGCATTCTCCATGTGAAATGAAAGCGCCCAAGATGCTGCGAAACTTAAAGCACCAAAACTGTGCATTTTAGATAGAGGGACCTCTTCAGACTGTAGCAGTAGCTTACCTGAAAAATGGAAGTATAAAAAATAAGCAGCCCAGACTGTATGCCTGCACCTCCTGTCTTCTTGCTTTGCCACCTCTCCAGTTAAATCTGATAAAAGTCACAAACAGCTTATTGTTAACTACAACAAATTCTACTTTCAGTGTTCTTTTCTTCCTGCCAAGTAAAATAGAATGTAACTTTGGTTTTGGATGATAAATGTAAGCTGTAATACCTCTTAATTGCAGGCAATTGCTCTGTGATGACAAGGGACATTACCTATTCTTCTAAGTCCTACCAAACACAACAAAAGGGACAGAGAATTATGAACTAATGAAATATTCTTGGCATGAGTGACCTACAGTTAAGTTACTCCAGAAATAATCCTGTTAAATCCTTTCATTTTAGAGAATACATCCTCCAAAAACCAAGATGCACCCACCTGCAGTATGCCATTTGGCCTATCTTGGATGCCTTTCATTTAGGTTCTGCAATCAGCCTTAGCTAATTTCTCAATTAAAAATTTGAATTAATTAAAATTTAAAACATGAAAATAGCCATACTGGGTCAGATCTAAGATCCAAACCACTCAGTATCGTCCTGTGAAAGTAATCAGTAGCAGAAGCTAAGGAAAAGAGGATAAATAAGGGGAAAATGCAGTGTGATCCTTCTGCTGAAATGGCTTCTCAGCTTCTGTCAGCCTGTACTATATGGCTCTCCCGCACTTTAAGGGCATTTATGCCTATGTGGATTTCTCTTTCATAAATGAGTCTAGTGGCTTTTAAAACACGTTTGTACATTTAAACATCTTTTGGTAATTCATGTCACAATTTACTTACGAGTTCTGTGGGAAAAAAACTCTCTCCTCTTATTATTTCCTGCTCTCTGATGATTTGGGTTCCCTATAGTGCTATGAGAAATATTCACCTTCGGTTGTCTTTTGTGTTTTCTTTCAGTCTTCTCTTTTTTTTCTCTCACTTCTATTTTACTATTTTTTTATCTCCTTGTACAAAAAATAACCCTTTGATCATCCTTGTTATTCTTTATACTTCTCATGATTCTGCCCCACTCTTGTTTGAAGGATCAGGAGCAAAAATGCACATCATTCAAAGCAGTGTTACGGTGCGGATTGGCATAATTACATTTTCAATACACATTGGCATAATTACATTTTCTGTGTCGCCTCTTTATTTTCTTAATAATTCCAAATGTTGATTCACCACTTTTTCCCCTGCCACTGAACTGACGTTCTCAAGGAGCGTTTTCCAGAGACCACATGAAGAAGGTGGTGTTCTCTTTGAAAATGCCCGATTCTGTGTTTTTGCATAGTTTTTAAAGCTCTTACAGGAGAATNAGGAGCAAAAATGCACATCATTCAAAGCAGTATTACGGTGCGGATTTACACATTGGCATAATTACATTTTCTGTGTCGCCTCTTTATTTTCTTAATAATTCCAAATGTTGATTCACCACTTTTTCCCCTGCCACTGAACTGACGTTCTCAAGGAGCGTTTTCCAGAGACCACATGAAGAAGGTGTCGTTCTCTTTGAAAATGCCCAATTCTGTGTTTTTGCATAGTTTTTAAAGCTCTTACAGGAGAATGTCAGAAGGAATAGCATGGCATCTATACAGGCATCTATATAGTTAAGCTTGCTACCTCTCCCACTTTGAGCACTGCCCAAATGTTTTGTGGCTTGCTTTGTATCAGGCCCATCACAAAGCATAAGTACTCTACTCCTGAACCTTTTTTCCGTGATGCCTTACCCTAAGAGTAGCTTGCTGTTGATTTCTGCAGATTTCATCTTTCCTGCAGAGCCCCATTGCTTTCAACATAACTGTTAACAGCGAAACTCCCGTGTTGTAAGCTCCTCTTCACGCATTCAGATGCGCATGTTATTTATCAAAGGGCTGTATATCATTTGTAAGTAACCTGGTTGCCATTAGGGAAAGAAAACTGGATTTTACGTTGCCTTAGCTCCCCCTAGTGGGTTTTTATCTCTGCTGTATTTCTCAGTATCGGATTAAAATGTAAACAAATAATTTTCCTTTACTTGTTATACTCAACAAGACTATATTCTCATGTTGCTCATTAGTATTTCCACTCTGAATGGAAAAACTTACTATGCCTACCAGCACTCTAGGTAGATTGCAGAAGAGGACACTGTTTCTCTTTGACCCTGGAGCTACTATAGTGTTTGCTCTTTAATTCCAACTTTTTACCTACTTCTGCCAGAAAGGATGAATTGATGATAGCCAGGCATCTCTTCTGATGCAGTCCTAGTTGTTTGCAAGCAATGTACACAAGGTCCTGTTCCCCACATACAACAGGAACTGTAGGAAGCAAGTTTTGCTCTGTTTCAAGTATCTTCCTAGTATATTCCTAGAATGCACTTCTGCTTTCTTTTTGGGCCATGTTATCAGTTTCATTTCACATGTTTCCTGGACTTCCCTGGTGTTTTCAGAACCTCTTGATGGGTCANCGCCTACCAGCACTCTAGGCAGATTGCAGAAGAGGACACTGTTTCTCTTTGACCCCGGAGCTACTATAGTGTTTGCTCTTTAATTCCAACTTTTTACCTACTTCTGCCAGAAAGGATGAATTGATGATAGCCAGGCATCTCTTCTGATGCAGTCCTAGTTGTTTGCAAGCAATGTACACAAGATCCTGTTCCCCACATACAACAGGAACTGTAGGAAGCAAGTTTTGCTCTGTTTCAAGTATCTTCCTAGTATATTCCTAGAATGCACTTCTGCTTTCTTTTTGGGCCATGTTATCAGTTTCATTTCACATGTTTCCTGGACTTCCCTGGTGTTTTCAGAACATCTTGATGGGTCATACACAGCTCCACCAGACACGATCCAGACCAGAGTTTTCCTTCCAGCCACAGAGTCCCCCTACAAGTCACATCCCGCAGTTGTATCCTGCACTCCTGGACAAGTCAGTGATTTCATCATCATAGAATCATCATAGAATGGTAGGGGTTGGAAGGGACCTCTAGAGATCATCTAGTCCAAACCCCCTGCTAAAGCAGGTTAGCCTAGAGCAGGTTGCACAGGAATGCATC
>VZSC01004874.1:361112-372125 GCA_013398225.1 Steatornis caripensis
CTTAATGCACCCCAGGATGCCATTGGCCTTCCTGGCCGCAAGGGCACACTGCTGGCTCATGGTGAGCCTGTTGTCCACCAGCACTCCCAGGTCCTTCTCCGCAGAGCTGCTCTCCAGCAAGTCAACCCCCAGCCTGTACTGGCACATGGGGTTGTTCCTCCCCAGGTGCAAGACCCTACACTTGCCCTTGTTGAACTTCATCAGGTTCCTCTCCGCCCAACTCTCCAGCCTGTCCAGGTCACGCTGAATGGCAGCACAGCCTTCCGGTGAGTCAGCCGCTCCCCCCAGCTTTGTATCATCAGCAAACTTGCTGAGGGTACACTCTGTCCCTTCATCCAAGTCATTGATGAATACGTTGAACAGGACTGGACCCAGCACTGACCCCTGGGGATCACCGCTGGTCACAGGCCTCCAACCAGACTCTGCACCACCGATCACAACCCTCTGCGCTCTGCCATTCAGCCAGTTTTTGACCCACCTCACTGATTTGGTTCTAACCTTCTGTTATCTAAGCACAGAAGTGTATCATTTCTCCTGATGGGAACACTAGGGGTGTCTCTCCATTACTCTCTTATTTTGCATCAGAATGGTTGTCTTGAGCACATCTCCCTGGTGTCACTACATACCTTGGTCCACAGTGCAACATGGTCTTGGGAGGAGAGGGGGACTGGTTTCCTTTTGGATGAAACTAAACAGAAGGATAGACTCCAGGAGCAAGCCTAATGTACTAAATATCAACAGAAACTGCTTATAAACTGTAACAGATTAAAGAAGTATGAGCTTGCACTGTACAAAGAACCTCCTTTTCTTGTGACTGTTACGTGTTCCCAGTTGTTCGAAGGGCAAGTGACATCCCCCAGCCCCCACCCTCAGAGTAATTTATTTTCTGTCCCAAAGCAAGACAGAGAAATTTGAAATTTGGATTCTGCTGATGCAAATCTCTCTTAATTTTTTAAAATAATTTGTTTTGAGAATTGTAGTAGAGAATGTTGAAGGTAGCTATTAAAAACTGCGTAAAGGCAGACCATTTTGAATATATGAATTTTGTGCTTAGTTTGCTTAGATTTAGATTTGGTTCTAACTAGCAGCTCCGCAGAAGGTGCAAAGGTGGGCACTTAAAGAAATGAAACCTTCAAGTCCACCAAAGAGATTACAAAGTAGAAGACAGGTTAGTGAACTGGCATCAGCTGATTCTCAGGCTCAGCAAATCCCGATCTGGATCACCCTGAAATGCTGTTTTCTACTTCAGATCCTTGAATGACAAACACATTATAGCTATTGAGAGCAGGAATATCATTAGACCCAAAGGCTTCTTAAGGGCCCAGGACCCTTTGCTTCTTAAAAGGTATCTGTTGTAGGACTAGAGGAAGTTCACGAAGTAAGCCCGTAAGCAAACATTGGAAGCAGTGTCTCTCCTCAGTCTGTGGAGAATGTCCTCCACGCCTCATGGTAACAGAACAGTTTTCATATGGCCAATGAAGAAACAGTAAAAAACAACTTCAGCTCGCCATGCTTTCCTGATCTGTTGGTTGCTGGAGATGACAACAAAACACTTCCAGTCTTGCTAGGAAGACCAAGCAAGCATACTCAGGCCACAGAGGAGACGCTCCTCTCAGACGTGCATCAGAACTTCTGTATCGTTCCTTGTTTCCCCTGGTCAGTCTGGTGAAAAATCAAGCAAAGAGCAAAATAATTTCTTTACTTATTTGATGTGGTTGAGGTGACAGACCCACTACAACGTTCCAGTGGGGTTGACAGCCTTTTTCTAGCAGCGCTGGTTTTCTTCTGTCCCAGCAAGCCGGAATTTCATATTAGACCTTCTGTTTCTAACTCTGACTGCAGTGACCGGCAGGGTTTTAAAAGACCTGCAATAACCTACTTTTATTTTACTTTGTGCTGCGGTTGACCATGCTTACTTTTATGCTCTCATACAGGCTAGATGTGTGAGCTGGGCACAAAAGAAACCTGCTCAGCTACCAGTAATTTTATTTAAAGGATACACTTAAGGGTATATGCACAGGATAACTTTAAAACTGTCAGAAAAATAACAAGGGCTGCTTTAATTTTAGAAGTCTTTGACCCACCTACAAGGGATGGCTGGAATATGTATCTCACAGTGAACTGTTTGCGAGTTTGTGTGTGTCATGGACTTATTCAAGACTTGAGTAAGCCTTATCGTATGAGTGAGAAAAAGGCGTTAACGCCCTAAATTTCTAGCTCTTGTGTAGGTACTTCTAATGATACAGCTGGTTGTAAAAAACACTGCATAGGTGGATTAAGCAGTATCTCTGTGATTTGCCAAAGCGGAACCGCTTCTTTGCTGAAGACTATATCACTGTCTAATAAAGCTCCAGCTGAATCTGCATTTCAAGTTAAACATGTCTGCTTTCCTTCTAGGTAATAGCTCAGCAAGTTTCAGAGGAGAACTTACAGGAAGGTCGTCTATACCCTCCGTTAGTCACTATTCAGCAAGTGTCACTGAAAATTGCTGTGAGGGTAAGTCATTTCAGTCTTTTGTCGCTTCTTCCCACACTCTCTACATAAGTGAACATTTGGTTTGATCATCTAACATACCTTCACACGAGCTGAAGTAGGTTTATGTCAGTCAATCTTGGACAAGTAGCAGTTTCAAAATTAAATATAAATTCATAAATGTAAATTTAATCCAAACACAAGAAGGAAGGATATAGAACTGTAGCAAGTGTTTATGTCTGTAGAACCCAAACTGCACTGTCCTGTGGTTAGGAGCAGGTCCCCAGGCTTACCGCCATGCGAGCTGCACAGCAGGCGGCTTTTGGCCCTTCATGATCTGTCAAGAGAGTAAATGTCACCCTATGTCTGGGCACTATTCTGTTTTGTTCCCATCTTTACTCTGGCCTGTCAAAATAACTAACTACAGGAGATGCTTTTTGTTTGTGGCTCACGTTTGGGTCAGGGGTTGTCTGGTTGGTTGGGTTTTACTGGCAAATACAGAGCTGATGCAGGTGGATTTTTAGTAACTGACCTAAACTCGCAGTTTCCCAAGAAATTTGGCTGCCCTGGAAAGAAGAAGGGGAAGCTTTCAAATAACATATTTATCCCGGTTCCTCTCTCATTCTGTTTTTAGGTGGTTTTTTCAGCATTTTAGGTTGTTTTGCAGGTCTTCTCTGTCCTTTTTTTTGCTTCCGTTAGTGGTTTCTCTCTTGGTCACCTAAATGTGAATAATTCCACTTATTACATTTTCTTTTGAAAGAATAACAAGGAGCCCTCACGCATGAAACAGTTTCCCTAACTTCCCTCATTCCGTGTATTTAAAAAAAAATAAATCCTTCTCACAGTTCACACCTTCTTAGGCAAGTAATAACTCTGTTCTGTAGATGTCAAAATGTCACCTAGATTCCTCAGGCGTGACCAAACTGCCGGTGTGTTTGGCAGAAACACAGTGCTAGAAATTCCTCCTCGACTTGTGTGTGTTACATAAAATACAAAAAAGGAAAATGTTAGCAGACAATTCTTTCTGCCTGATCTCTGTTGAAACTTTATTCCTGCAAATGCCTGTTCTGGCTCATATAGCCCAAGGCGTTTAGCGATGGCTTCTGCCTTTTCCAGGGGAGGAGTACTCTGATTTTTTTTTTTAATACCAAACGTGGGGTATAAATTCAGACCTTATTGAACCATGATAGTTATGTGTACAGACCTGAGGACGAACTCTTCCATAAACACCCAAAGTACTTCTCAGTCAAATCAGTTTGGGCTTTAGATTAATCCTGGAAAGTCTAAATACGGTAACTTGGGGTCTCAGCTTCTCACCAAGCTAAAAGGTTTATGTTTTAAAGGGAGTGCTAAGGAGGGCAGGAAGGAGACCATCTTCCTTTTATTCAAAGTATAGGAGCGTTTGCCTGTTTGATAATACCGTTTGAAGCAGATCCTTCCAAAGAGTGCTCCTGCATAAAACCAGTCTGTCAAACTTTTGTTTCATAGATGAATGCCCAGTCAAAAGATAACGCATTTCTCAAGCAGGTGTTCTTCAGACACAAGAGGTGACTTTGATGTGCTGAGTGGGCTCAACCCCTGCTAAACTTCATTTTTGTTGCAGCTATACTTGTGATGCACAACTGATTCACTTAGGTATGGTCTGGGTGAGGAAAAAGTAAGCAAATATTTGTCTTTCCTCCATCCTGCTCTAGAATTAAACCTAGCAGTGCATAGGACTATTTTTTTCTCCTGAGTTTACCTTCAAGAAATATATTATCAAACTATGGCAAATAATAAACTTCTCTGATATGCAGAGAGCATGGAGCTTTGAACAAATCACACTTCTCTTGCAGCGCTTTGGAGAAGATGGCAAACCAGAGTAATCTGATGATGGGAGAGCAGCAATTGTATCTATCTATCTCAGTGCTTGGGGATCGTGGAATATTTTATTCACTGCTGCACAACAAAAGCTAAGATACTACTAGATGAGGAGGAGCATTTGTATTTGTAACAGCAAAGACATGTAATCCTGTTCAAAAGTAGCTTGAGTCAGACTCCATTAAACGCAAACATCATCCTGTTCCTAGTGTTGCTCACTGAACACTAGCCTGGATCCAGTGTGCATACAGGTGACTGTCAGCACCAGAGAAGATAAAGCCTTATCTTGATTTTGAACTAATTTCTACTTTTAAATCCTGTTAAAGGTACTCAAATAGTTTATCAGTCACCACTAATTAGGATTTTAATGCATCTTTCCAGATTGCAGAAGAAGCCTACAGGAATAACACTGCCTCCACCTATCCTCAGCCCAAGGACCTAGAAGCCTTCATCCGCTCTCAGGTTTACAGCACTGATTATAACAGCTTTGTGGCCGACTCCTACACCTGGCCTGAAGAAGCCATGAAAGTGAAACTGTAAATATTTAATGAAGAATGAACAAACTAGTGGCAGTTAAAAAGCATTAAAATACTCAGAACATTTCTGCCTAGGAAGCCTAAGAAGAGTTAATTTTTTAAGAAGCAGAAAACTTTTTTCTAAATTGTAATATTTGGTTAGAAACTCAGATCAAGGAGTCACATTAATTATACATCAGAAAATAAAAATTAATCTGAGAAATATATTTGTGTTGTTTTGTTTGTTTGTTATTTTAATTGAGATATCCTACACTACAGTTTGACAGATCTTTTTGTTATTGAAATAAGTGGTTGTATCTTGAGAGTTTTGTCACAAATTTTCTTAATTCTTTGATGATACTTACTGAGTATTTCTCTCACTGTCTAGTATTTGAATGATCTGATTAAGCTTAATTTCTTCAGTATGGTCTTTACAATAGTTTTTACAGCATCACTGATAATTCAGCATGCTGAGTATGTTCATCTACACTCTTAATTTCAACTCAAGCGATCTTACTGTTTTTTAGCCTTTCTTTCTCATCTGTCAACCAGTTATCAAAAGTGATACCTGGCAGTGACCCTTATTCTTCTGCAAAAAAAGTGACTCCCTCTGCAAAACTCAGCGGAAGCATCCAGGGACACTGCTCAAGACCTGCATTATCCCAGATTCAGAATTAGCATTTCCAGAAGTAAAAGTCCCGAGTCTGTAGTTTT
Organism: Steatornis caripensis; assembly: GCA_013398225.1. NCBI lineage: Eukaryota > Metazoa > Chordata > Aves > Caprimulgiformes > Steatornithidae > Steatornis > Steatornis caripensis. The sequence continues at coordinate 366,674 of VZSC01004874.1, forward strand.
CCGTAGCAGGATACACTATACTGGATTGTACTATCAGCAGTTTCCTCCTTTAGAAACAATGAACAGAGCAATAAAGCTTTAGACAGTTCTAACTCCAAACTGTTTGACCATCCACGTGCACGGACTTTCTGACCTACGCCAGTGTTGCCTTTCCCATTTCCTTCTGGCTGAAATCTCATGGATAAGGCCTATTTCTAAACCAGTTTGTTTTGCTACTTTAAAGGAAAAAAGTTTATCATTTAGCAACTTCCCAACAGGACTGAATACAAATTGTTTTATTGTTTTGAGTCACGATCATGCGGCATCTGTGCTCGTACATCAATGTTCGGAAAAAAACCCCAAAACCCAAAGAATTACTGGTTGTTACAGAACTACCACTCCAAAGAAAAATGTCATATACTTTCTGAGCAGCTCTGGAAAGAAAAGTGTACTTGAACATTTTTTCTACTATCATGCTATAGAGATTATCTCTACAAAACCAAAACTTAACTTTATTTGTCCAGCCCCTCAGCTCTGCCACAGCTGCAGACTGCAGGTCCTGAATTAACAGAGGAGAGGCACTTTCTCCCTCGTTGTGTAACGGGAACCTGTGAACATCTTTTGCCTTACTGTGCTTTTGGCCAAAGTTATGATCACACAAACAATATACTCACCACGGTGAAAGAATGTACGCTAATCGCCATTCTGAGCAACCAGAAATACTGCCGTCCTCTGTGTTTCAATATATTGCTATTATGAGAAAAGTATTAAAACACTTCCTTGTGTTCTATTTGAAATAAAATAATATCTGCTATTTTTTCAGTCATCAGCTGAGTGTACCGAAACACAGCCTTTAAATAGCTGCTCTCGAAATGGTCTGGTTTTCAGATTCAAACGGCCAAACCTCTACAGCTCAACAGCAAGTCTGCTTTTATTGCTCAGTACCAATTTTCGTATCACGGCGCTCAGTGACAAAGTGGAAGGCGGTAAGCTGGTGGTCCTTTAAGCACTACTGGGGACTTTTCAGTAGCATTCTTCATCTACGTATTATGTTGATCTTCATCTACGTATTACACTGATGACATTTAAATATGGTAATCCATTACAACTTGGAAGACTGAATTGCAGTTCACTATCTAAATACACACTCAGCACACTACCCTGTAGGGAAGCGCTGCCTAATGAGCCATTAATATCATTCCCTGTTACAAGCTGCTGGAAAATTGTCTCTCAGTACTAATTTATTTGACATAAAAATATTGGTAAAGGTATATGTATTTTTACTTAATATATAATTATATTTTTTTTTCATTTCTCTGTATTTTACATGTATTTCCTTACGTAATATAGGTGAAAAACAGAGGAAACACTAATCTTTGTCTCGTCTTACACATTTTGGTGTTTGGTGTAACAATGTAAATATAAAATGCCATGAGTTGAGCAGCTGAAAAATTACTATTGACGTAACCAGACTGTAACCAGAAAATAAGTAAACACCTCTCAAAAGTATGTGGCAATTCAGAACAGAAGCTAGGATTAGCTACTTGAACCATTCTTCTCGTACATTAAACAGTTTCCCTTTCCACAGTGGCTACAAGGCACAATATTTCAACGTTAGCATCATCTCCTGCTGTCCAAAATGAGAACTCCTTACACTGTTTCTCTTATTTGTCTGCAAGTTTGCCTTCGACACCAAATAAAATCTGAAAAATATGTCCACTGTGACGTTGTTTCAGGAATTCTAGGAACTGGCCAAGATCCATGTGATAGTCGTTCCTCAGGCCATAATCACCATGTGCCTGAAACTGTAGGTCTTCAAAAGCATGAAAAAGACGGAGATTATCGATGCTTCCCTCTGTTTCTATATTCTCCACATGCTTGCATGAGATATGCTTCCAGTTGGGATACCTAATAACACGCCAGAACTCTTCACAGTTTTCTTGGAGTCCCTCTACGCAGATGACACCAGGTTTCCCTGTTAGGCAGAAGCCAGTCAGATTTAACTTCTTTGCACAGTCAAAAATCTTCTTCCTCAATTCCTGTCTATATATATGATGGCTGTAGATCCACATGCGATGCAGTGTTTCTTTAACTGTGGTACCTTCTGAAGCACTTTCAGAAGAGATCTTACTGTTTTCCAGGTAAGGCAGGATGTTGTCTTTCACCCACTGCACAGCTTCATATATACACAGTTCACCTGAATCCAAACAGCTGATGTGAGAAGCGAGACAAGTGTTGAGCTGCAACTGTTGCTGTCTGTGCAGTGCACTTGATCTTGCAAAAAGCTGTGGAGCTGCATGAGGGTACCTATGAGGCAGCAGTACCTGCAATTCCACTTTTACCTTAAAAACAGAACACAGACACACAAAAAGAAAATGAATTCTGCAGCTACTGAAAGACATGCTAGACTCTTATTCCCTCTCAAAGGCACATTATGAGGAGATGTAATTAAGAGTGCAACATCCTAAAGACTGGAATCACTTCTTCCACTTTCCCTCTGTCTGCTGCTTTCCTTTTGTTGCACCGTGCTGGGACTTTCCCAACATTTTTAATGTTACCTTCTGCTGCTTACAGAGATAATGCTGCGGCCTGAAAGAACATACACAGCTGCTCTCTAGGGATATTTCTATTGCATGTTCTCAGTACATGCTCAGTGTTGCTACAGCCATAAACTACCAGTCTGTCAAGAGTCATGGAGCAAGTGGCTTTTGAGAATCCTGTCCCTTACCAAACGCACATATCATCAATGAACTCAGCCCCGTTGCTGGATCTACCTCAGGAAAACAAGGCCAAGAGTTATACAAAACAGTGTTTATGATTGTACATATTGTATATAAAGGCATTATTATTATGCTAAGCAAGTATTCAACCTAACAGAGGAAGCATTCTCAGCATTATAGGAGACAAAAAGACTTAGAGGCATTTTAGGCCAGGGAAACCTCTAGATTATCTTGCCTGATCTCCTACAAACCCAGAGCTGCTGAATTTCTCTTGATTATTCCTACAGTGTCTTAAAATGGAGCACTTCAGTTCTCTGGAAACTGAACCCTGCCTCTGGTCCAAGAGCAGGAGAGGATTCATGTGTCCTCAGTTCTCGAGGCTCCTACGTACCATTAGGGGACTTTCCCTACAGTATACAATCAAATTATTCGTTCTGCAGAGAAGTGAATCACGAAATGACTGTCTTTCCAAGTTCCTTGACTATCTCCCATGGAAAAAAATTCTTCCTGCAGAANTCAGTTCTCGAGGCTCCTGCGTACCATTAGGGGACTTTCCCTACAGTATACAATCAAATTATTCGTTCTGCAGAGAAGTGAATCACGAAATGACTGTCTTTCCAAGTTCCTTGACTATCTCCCATGGAAAAAAATTCTTCCTGCAGAAGCCCTCCCTACACAGTTCGTAAAACTTCTTTCTGAAGGCTGGTGAAGGGGCGCATTTTAGAGAGATACATAAGCTTGTACGTAAGTTTCCAAATAATCACGAGGCACCTGATTTGTGCCTTGGTAACTTTGTATCGGTAACTTTGATTTGTGCCTTAGTAGGTTTGAATCACTGTTCAAATGACTGCGCCGTACAGTAATACAGTGAACCTCGCCACTGAACTTTGTTTAGTCGCGCTTTTACAACATCGTATTAAAACCACTTTTGCTAACAGCTTTGATGGTGATTCTTTAAGTGATTTAAATCACCCATTAGCAACACCAGTAAATTGTTCTAATGTTTAATTATTCTTAGGAAAATGCACATACTTCTGGGTTGAGTTTGTCAGTTTTCAAATACCAGTCATTGCATCACTATATACTCAGACTTAGACTAATGGCTGTGCCCTCTATGCAAGTATTTACATCACTCAGTTGTCATACACAACCTTTTCTTCAATTGGATAAACTACTGGAACTCCTTACACTCCAAGTTTTGGGTTTTGTGTTGCAGTTCATAGGCTGGTTTTTAGTGTTTGCGTGACTCTTCTTAATAGTATTCTGCCACTGGGGCTATTTTTACATTAGTGTATTTCAAATACAGATCACCGAATGTTAGTACATGTGGCAAGCAGTGGAAGAAAGAAATAATAGGGAGATTTTGCTAGAATAATGTGAAGTCAAACATAGGCATTCCCATGAGGGGAGCACTGCCTTTGTAATACATGACCCTTAGTAAACAGGTAAACTAACAACCCTCACGTAAGCACAACTAAGCTCTTGTGAACACTGTGTGTGCCGCTGATGTCGGTCGTCCATTCCTATCAGTGATTCTGTTAGCCTTTCTTGTCTAAACCAAGTTAAGACTCAAATAAAGAATTAAAACCAAGAGGTTTTTTGTTACTCCTGACTTTTGTTACTCCTGACTAAACAGCAAGCAGAAGCCAGGGGAGGGAGTTTCCCCCTTTTTTTCAGTGCAGAGTTTTTAAGTGTCTGCACTAGGAGTAAAGAAGACACCACACGTGAACACATCTACATGGAATGTCTCACCTTTGCCTCCTCTACATCAATAGCAATTGAGTATTCGAGCTGTGGGGGCAGAGCTCCATCAGCGTTCCCCAAGTAGCGCTGCACGGCAGGCACAGCATCCTCATCCAGATTTATTTCACCTTTTTTGGGAAACATTGAAAGCAGCATTTCCACTTCCAGCAGCTGGAGCTCCAAGCATTCTTTCACTGCGGCAGCCATCGCACCGCCCTCCACGCACACCTCGAACAAGAGGCCTGGAGCCAAACCCCCGGGGTTTAGCACAGCGAGGTTCAGCTCCGCCGGGAAATCTCACTATTTTTTAAGGACAGAAATTGATTAAATCACGGCTGGGTGCAAAACGCTTAGAAGCCAGCCCCTCGCAGGCGCGCTCCACAGCCAAGCCGGGAGCAGCGAAACGCGTGAAGCACCGCTGCGAGCGAGCAGCCGCCCCCACGGCCGTTTCGCGCATGCGCGCAGGCAGCCTCACCGTGTTTCAACCGCCACGGCAGAGGGCAGAGGACAGCCGACAGCCTGGGCGGAGGCGACGCGACGCGACGCGACGCGACGCGACACGGTTCTTCGTGCCGCCTCCCCGGTGAGGCCGCCGAGGCGACGAAGCGGCGCGCAGCCCTCGCCCTAGCGTCGCCAAGGGCCGCCGCCGCCCCCGCCTCAGCCCGTCGAAGAGACGCTGCGCGAGCCGCTGTCGAGCGGGAGGGGGCGCCGCGCATGCGCGCTCGGCGGGGGAAGAGGGGTGGCCGGGACCGGGTGCTCCGCGCCCGTTGCACCGCGTAGGGGGCGTGGGGGTGCGGAGCGGGGTTACTCGCCGTTTTCCGCTAGGCACCTGCTCCGTTTTAAATCCCTTTCGGTCAAGGCGTGAGACCGAACCTGAGGTTCCCGGCCGAGTTCGGCTCCCTCAGCGCAGCCTCTGCCGAAAGCCTCCTGACGGAAACGCAGCGCGGTGGGGGGGGTGGAAGCCTCGGGAAGGGGGGGGGGGGGGCGCTGAGGCGAGGAACCATGACAGG
>VZSC01004874.1:372259-408977 GCA_013398225.1 Steatornis caripensis
CATGACAGGCGTCCTTGTGAGGGAGGTGCCGTTGGCTGCCCCTGAGGTGGGTCTGGTGCCCACAGACCCAGGGCAGAGCCTTGCAGGAGCGCAAAATGGAGACGCCGCGTTTGTGTACGTGGGCAGATAACGGCCGGTGTCCGGCGGGGTGGGAGGGGGCGGCAACTTGGAAACGCTGGCGTCGGTGAAGTTGTGCAAGACTTGGTGTGGCGGAGAGCTTAATCTGTTGCAGAGAAATCCGTTTTGCTCTTGAAGACGCTCCTTCGTGACGTTAACGCTGGATTTTCTCTGCCTGGGACAGGGCTGCGGCCGGCTCTGCCTGACGAGTGGGCGTGGCCCCGGCGCCACGTGGCGGCGGCCATTGGGCGGGTGCGGCTTGGGGGCGTGGCCGTGCCGGCTCCGGAAGGTGAGCGCGGGCGGCGGCGGCTGCGGCTGCAGGTGAGCGGGACCCGGGTGAGGTGGGGGGGGACCCGGGTGGCGGTGCTGGGTGAGCCCCGAGGCCCTCAGCCGTGCGAGGAGGTGCCCGTTGGAGCCGCTTGTGGTGGCGTGCGCTCGGCCGGCCGGCCCTCCCCGGCCCATCGTCTGCCTCGGGTGCCTGAGGAGGGGTGGAAACCGTGGCGCCCGTACAGAGCACCTTGGCAGAGCCGCGGTCCGAGTAAAACATCCGCGTGACACTGCTGGGGGTTTCGCTGTGGCTGCGGGGGCGTGAGGAGGGAGGACAGGCTGCTTTTGGACTCGAAAGTTAATCTACGGAGTCGTGGCTGAGTACACTGAGCGGCTAATGTTGTTGTGGGAAATGGCCAGCCCTTTGCAAGAACTTTGTTAGGATCCCAGGATCCCGCTAACTGAGAATCGTGGCTGTCCCCACCTAAATCGCGTCATCCCTTAGCGATCTGGTGAAATCTGGTCGAGCTCTGTTTATCTAGTGGTGTACTGGGAAGGCAGAGGCTCCTTCATGGATTCCTCTGGTAATGGTTGCCCTTGCAGTCCCACCAAGAGATTTGATATGAGCAGTTTAAGGTCTCTGTGTGCTTCAAAACAAAGTGCAAAATGTGAGACTAATTATAATGACTTGATTTCTCTCATTTGCATCTGTGTTACTTCCTTCCCTAGAAATGGATTCTGAAGCCCTTAAAAAATACTCAGCATTACATCCTAAACCTGCTGGACTTGCTCTTCAGTATGGCACTGCTGGATTTCGCGCCAAGGCCGAACAGCTTGATCATGTCATGTTCCGCATGGGCTTGCTGGCAGTTCTCAGGTCCAAAGCTGTGGTATCTACTATTGGCGTCATGGTTACAGCATCTCATAACCCTGAAGTAAGAACAACCTTTTCTTTAAGAAGAAAGTAGATGTGATCAGTCTGGTGGAATCGAAGCTCTTCATGGTACTGAGAGAACAGATGCTGAAGGCACTCAGACCTGCTCAAAGCATGGGTTTAGCTTGCTCCCTGTAAATACTACCTCCGGCATGTTTGAAGTTACTTTTCCCTCTACATACAAGTATCATTTTCTCTCGTGGAGATGCTGTAATGTAGGAATGCTAGGAGTACCCTTGAGAAGAGATGAACCTTTGAGCAAAATCTGTAAGTTTAAAAAATAAAGACATGCAGCAGTTACAAATCAGGCGTTTAGACTTCTGCTGCTGCGGAGCGTTCCAAGTTATTAGAATCTCCCTTTATGTCATTTTAATGTCAAATGAATTTCATATCAAAATGATAAGGGGCAAAAAGTCAGTTACTTAATATGCTGGTTACATTATTTTTTGGGTGGGTTGGAGATTTAAATAAACAGCTACACTATTGCTTCCCAGAAATGCTCCATGTTTAAAACAGCAATGTGATTGAACCACGTGTCAGCTGTCTTCAAAGTGATTTTATTATGTTTCCCGCTTTTAGGCTTACTATCTTGTGGTCTTTTTTCTTATAAGGAAGATAATGGCGTAAAGCTGGTTGATCCTCTCGGAGAAATGCTGCACCCTTCCTGGGAAGAGTATGCCACACAGCTGGCAAATGCAGAGGAGCAAGAATTACAGAAAGTAATAACTGAGATTTGCCAAGAAGCAGCATTGAACCAGCACGAAGATGCTTCGGTTTTTATTGGTAGAGACACCAGGTAATTACAAAAGGCTGTAGATGTGTGCTGCTTTTATGGAAGTGCCAATGTTTTGTTCACAGGTGCTTTTAGATATTTAGCTCTCCGCAGCCAGGTTATGCTTTTTTTTATGCCTAGTCTGCTACCTGTTAATTTATTATTACAGCAATAAACAAAAGTTTTCCAATGCTGTGTTAGCTTCCCTGATCATTATGAGAACTCCTTAGCACTGTTTCTGAACAGGATGCTTTATTGTGGGTTTTGGTTTGTTGTTTTTTTTTTTTTTTAGTACCATGTGATGTCCTCATGTGTGCGCTAGTTTACTTGTCTTTGCAGTTCTCTGGGGTGGTGGCTTTCAAACTTCTTTATTGGGAGATGCCTACAATAGAAAAAGGTATGGATTTCTTCATATTGAATCTGAGTCTACTGGCAGGAAGCTTGTAGAGTCTTCTTCCACACGTGCTTCTTTCACATATCCCTGCATAAATGTCTTCTGCAAAGGTTATCGGTTGTATTTGTTGTTTTCCAGGCCAAGCAGCAAGAAACTTTCGCAGTCAGTAATAGACGGTATCTCTGTTCTTGGTGGTCAGTACCACGGTATGTTAACTTTCTGCAATTCTCATCCGATTTCAAGTTTTTATGTAGACGTGGCTCTGTTATGTTGACGTAAAGCAGTAGCCCGGACACTATTTCCGTTTTTGCTTGTAACGATCTTCTTTCAGGGTAGTTGTGCGGCTTTAATGCAAGGGGGAGGGGTTTCATCTTTTCATAACAGGACTTGAAAAACTTCATGTCGGTTTCCTGCACTGCATTTGTCTGTTTATAATACAATAGCAAATACTGTACAACTTTTAAGGAGGAATTAATTTAGTATTCTATTTCTGAATATTGCGCCTTTGATTTTATGCCAGATTATGGTCTGGTGACAACACCACAGCTGCATTACATGGTCTGCTGTCAAAACACCCACGGGCGGTATGGGAAAGCAACACTGGAAGGTTATTATGAAAAACTGTCCAAAGCCTTTACGGAACTGATAAAACAGGTGAATACCGGCTGTTGTCTTCTTCATGTAAATGTACAAAATGAATGTCTTCTGTTTGTTAGCCTGTTTGGGTCTGAAGTTTCGGATTCAGCATGCCTCTAGGCGTGGTTTCACTAGGGTATGAGTTCACTTCGCCCCTTCTTCCCTTGCGCTAAGTGTCCCAGCTCTGGAGAGAGTCAGATGCACCTGAAGATTGACTGTGCCAATGGAGTAGGAGCCCTGAAACTATCAGAAATGGAGCCGTACTTTCCAAAGGAGGTGCTAATTCACCTATATAATGATGGAAGCAAGGAGAAGCTCAATCACTTATGTGGTGCGGATTTTGTGAAAGTTTACCAGAAACCACCGAGAGGTACGTAGTCAGTAATTTTATAGCCTTTTACCTCCTCTCCAGATCTGAGGGCGCAGGGCCTAGCAATGGCGTATCGTCTTTGGATAAGCTGTGCTCCCTGTTTCTTACTAAGTGGCTGTGTGAATGGTTGTGTTTGCAGAATGGAAAGAGAATCATACGGGTGGGTTTGGCGCGTCCCTGTTTTTTGTTACTCTTAGTTGTTTGGAGGAGTACAGTATGTCTCCAACAGGCTGAAATATGTTTGACAATCCGGTCTGAATGTTAAACTGGTGGAGTCCAAAGATCAGTCAGGACTGGCTTACTGTTATTTACTTTACTTGCCTTTGTGTTATCAAGAAATGCTTGGGTTTTTTTGTGGGCTGGGGCTGCAGACACTTGTCCAGATTCCTGAGGAAAAGCTGGGATAATTAACAGCTTGGTGCCAGCAGACTGACTGATTGACATAAACCAGTGAGGAGATTGTTTCAACCAGTTGCCTGCAAAGCGCATAAAAGAAAGTCCCTGAACTGGAGGAGGAGGCTAGTTTGGATATTAGGTTATTTGAGGCTAAACTGGATCCTCCATTGGACAGCTGCACCCTCACTGCAGCTGCTAGCCAAATCTGAACACGGAGGGCTGGTGTCGTTTGCCCCTTACCACACTGCTTGCGTGCTGGAGAAATGTAGAAAGGGGAGCAGCATGGTGGCAGTCCCTTGCGGGGGGGGGGGGGGGGGGGNAGAAAGTCCCTGAACTGGAGGAGGAGGCTAGTTTGGATATTAGGTTATTTGAGGCTAAACTGGATCCTCCATTGGACAGCTGCACCCTCACTGCAGCTGCTAGCCAAATCTGAACACGGAGGGCCGGTGTCGTTTGCCCCTTGCCACACCGCTTGCGTGCTAGAGAAGTGTAGAAAGGGGAGCAGCATGGTGGCAGTCCCTTGGGGTGGGGGGGGATGCGTGCTTGTGTGTCACATCTGGATCCTGGCTCTAACTGACTGAGGGGAGACTCCTTGGTCGTTTCCATGCAGGGATGTGCTCTGAAAAGAAAACGTAGTTTCCTAGTCATTCACTGAAATAAATGATGTGATTTCTCTGAAGTGCTAAGCGGTAACAGCTTTGTGTTAAAAGTTGTAGGGAGTCTCAACCTGTTAAATGTTGCCGTTGCCATTACCTCATGCTTTAGCTTGAGGATCTCAATGGCAGTGGGCTGTATTGTCCTGTATCACTGGACAGGACAGGATTCTGTAGGCCTGCAGGAGAAGAAACAGGCAAGTTTTTGGGTATAGTTTCCTGTGCTCTGGAGAACGAGGTGTCAGCAGCGTGGGCCAGTTTTCCTGTACTAAAATGTTTTTTTCCAAAGAGATGCTACAGGATGCAGCATGTCCTTTGGAGCTCCCTGCTGAGTTCCTGACAGACTCCGAAATCAGCCTAGGGAATANATGGCAGTGGGCTGTATTGTCCTGTATCACTGGACAGGACAGGATTCTGTAGGCCTGCAGGAGAAGAAACAGGCAAGTTTTTGGGTATAGTTTCCTGTGCTCTGGAGAACGAGGTGTCAGCAGCGTGGGCCAGTTTTCCTGTACTAAAATGTTTTTTTCCAAAGAGATGCTACAGGATGCAGCATGTCCTTTGGAGCTCCCTGCTGAGTTCCTGACAGACTCCGAAATCGGCCTAGGGAATAGCCAGCTGCACTTTCTGAGAAATGGACTCTGAGGTTAATGTGGCCAGTATCTTCAAGAAAAGCAAGATGTACCTTAAAAAAAGAGCGGTTCGTTTTTGTGGGCCATTGCTGTGTTAGGTGGCGACTCCTTCCTAGCTATTTCTCTACTGGCATTAAGCCTGGAAAGTTTTTGAGGCAGGTACTCCTTAAGCGTTATATACATTGCTGTATAAACTGAATATCNAGCCTAGGGAATACCCAGCTGCACTTTCTGAGAAATGGACTTTGAGGTTAATGTGGCTGGTATCTTAAAGAAAAGCAAGATGTACCTTAAAAAAAGAGCGGTTCGTTTTTGTGGGCCATTGCTGTGTTAGGTGGCGACTCCTTCCTAGCTATTTCTCTACTGGCATTAAGCCTGGAAAGTTTTTGAGGCAGGTACTCCTTAAGCGTTATATACATTGCTGTATAAACTGAATATCAAACAATTTAAACGTGAGTTTTTTTATAGCCAACAGATCAACTTGTATGTTTTTTGTACAGCTCTGAGAATTTTTGGTGATGGTCGCTTTGGAGTAACAGGAGGATTTATGTGCCACCTCCTGTTGTGATTGCACATCGGCAATGGCGTTGCTGGCATGGGGGTGCTTGTCTTGGACTGGGAAAGAGTGACTCCTGTATGAAAGGAAGAAAAGGGGAGGTTGACAGGACTGTCAAGTGGGAATGGAATAAAATAAAGCAGGCCCAGAATATTTCCTGAAGAAAAGCATTTGTGATGCAAGGGAAAACCAGTTAGTTCCCATATGTCTCAGAGGGTGAAATACGTAGTGGTGTTACACTAAGAGCGCGCAGCGGGCCTGCCACGTGCTGGGAATTGCAGGTAACTTGGCTCTGGAGGCCTCCTCTGCCCGATTGTGGTTTTCCTCCACAGGCAGGGGCACGCAGCGTGTGGCGGCCCTGCTTAGAGGAGCTTGTGCCATAACTGACATTCAGCACTTATTTCCAAAAATTAGAGATGTGACTACACGTAGTAGTTCTGGTGCTGATTTTCATATGCATCTGGGGAGAAGGTGTAGCATAATAAATGTTTAGAGAACCTGCATTTTTGATATTAGTATTTATATTTTGATCCGAATATGCACTTTTCGGTTGCCATTCAATACAGCTTCTGTGTTGTAAGTCTCTTGGTAAAAGCAATGTCTGTTTCAGAGCGTTAGTTTTGTGTGTATGTGTGTCTGTAAAGAGCTGATTTCTGCATGAGATCAACCCTGGGACTAACTGAAACGTTTTGTATCTTTTCCTGTCTCTAACTGGCGTTTCTAACTCTGCGTGCCCTAGGGCTGGACATGAAGCCCAATGAGAGATGCTGCTCTTTTGATGGCGATGCCGATAGAATTGTTTATTACTACACGGACGCAACTGGCCATTTTCATCTAATCGATGGAGATAAAATAGCGACTTTAATTAGTATCTTCCTTAAAGAACTTCTTGCCAAGGTAACTCTAGCCTATGAAATGAATGCTGACACTTGAATTTGTACAGTGTAAAGCAGTCTAAGCAAGCTGTGTTAGTTTGTACGCTATGCGGTCTCTCTCACCTACCTAAGTGAACCCAGTTTAAAAAGACATCAGTCCTGTACCGCATTGGTACAGCCAAAATGTTGTTTTCACAAGAGTGACTTTCACGCTCCAAATAAAAATCTGAGCGCTGATATTTTAACCTGGAACCTTTTCTTAGTGGGAGAAAACTTTTTTCAGTTTCAGTGTATAAAATATTGATATTTCATTCTCTTTGTTTCGGTATCTTTCATTACTTTTTCATTAATTTTGGGTTCAGTTCCCTCAGCATTTCCGTGAAGCTTTATGAAAGTTGAGTATTCTGTTTGCATGAGAACAAGGAGTTTGCATGTCATCATTCCAAAACCACTGTCTGCCGCATAGCGTCCTCTCCCCCCAGGGGACAGAGAGAAAAAGCTTTTCTTTCTCAGAAGCCCTCTTAGACTTGGTGTCTATGATACTAAACCCACACAAGCTCTCCTGGCTTTGTTTTCTTAGAGACCAGCTCATTTCTTACACGGTGCAGAGAAGCTGACCAGTGAGGATGACTTGTGCTTGCCATGAGCCTTTGCTTGCTTTGCACTGGAAGCTTTGGCTTCACTGCTTGCGGCCTCATGTAATGCCGTGTGGCTAGTGCACTGAGCCTGCTGAATCTGAGAAAGGGGTTTGGAAGGCCTAAGCTTGGAGAGCTGCTTCAAGTCAGCTGCAAAAAACGCGATATACAAACACTCAAAAAAAATTCGTGTTGTCTTTAAACGTATAGTATTTCTTTGTGAGCTGGTGCCTTTCTCTGATGCCCAGGAGTTTTAAGGGCCTGTGGGAGAACATATGTTTAATAATTCTGATGATTGTCCTTTCATTTGTCCTACTCGTAACATGCTGTGCCTGTCGGACAGTAAAGCACTTTGCTTCTTGGTTTGCTCAGGTGGGACAGACCTTAAAGATGGCAGTGGTACAAACAGCATATGCCAATGGGAGTTCAACACGCTACCTTGAAGAAACACTGAAGGTATTCTCCGTTTTTTTTTTCTTGGTAGTTTCCTGCAAATGTTTGCTGCAAATTTGTTTACTTTTAAAATAAATGCTACTGTAACGGGATTGCTAGGAAAACTTATGCTAGGCTGAAATAAATGACTCTTTCAAACCTGCAGTAGTGACGACTAAATTCTTGGTGGTACAGGAGACCCAAAAGAGCAAAGCGGAAGACGTTCTAGTCAGCTTTTACTAGTTTAAAAAAAAAAAAGTTTTGCAAAAGCTAACCAAAATCCCTTGTTACTTTTGGAACAAGTTGAGAACTTTATGGCTTTGCAAGGAAGTGAGCTTGTAAAGGCTCCTTGATACTGTGACACTGGTGGTGTCATTTTCTGCAACAGGCTAAACATTGTTCACTACAGAAATTGAGCTAAGGTATTATTTCAGTTTGGATAGAAATCTGGTGTGTTCCCTGAAACCATAAAATGAACTGAGGTTTTCTTGGTTCAGGGTTCTGTTTGTTTATTTATTTATTTTAAATCAGCCTTTATTTTTACTTGAATAAATGAAATCTTCTTTTTAATCGAGTCTGTACAGAGAGTTCTGGCGAGGCAGCAGTTGTGAAGCACAGGCTAGATTGTAATAGTGTTGGTGCTCAGTTCCTGGCACTTCACCTGCAGCTCGCGTCTGCCACGGAGAGTCTATAACTCCGTTTACATTCTCTGTGTATCCTTGGGCTGCAGGTACCTGTGCACTGTGTCAAAACAGGAGTGAAACACTTGCATCACAAGGCCCAGGAGTTTGATGTTGGAGTTTATTTTGAGGCAAACGGACACGGTACAGTAAGTATAAGCATGTAATGCACAAGCTCAGCCAATACGTAGAACAATGTAGTTGGATTCGCTGGAGAAGGCGGTCTTTTCACTCTCTGCTTACCTTTATAAACAAGACTTTTCTCTCCTTGTTTGGGAACAGACTTGTTTCCCCCTTCTGGCTTTATGAGAGCATTGGCACCACCAACTCTGTCTTATGTGGGGATGGGAATTCATGGTAGCAAATATCAGTGATGGTTATTTGGGCTTAGATGGTAAAAGTGTTTTCCTCATTGCTGCACATATCGTACTTCATGATGGGGACTGATCTTGACAAGCTCTCATCTTTTTATTCTAGGTATTATTTAGTAAAGCTGCTGAAACTAAAATAAGACAACTGGCAAAAGAGGAGAAAGATGATGAAAACAGAGAAGCGGCAAAAGTGCTTGAAAACATGATCGACCTGATTAATCAGGTAAAAACTGAAAGAAATCACGCTCCTGCCAGTCATGGGGTGAACCCTGCTTGTGAGGACCTGCCAGGCTACTGCCAGAGCAGAAACTAGGGAGCCACGACAGAAGGGGCCAAGAGGAAAAGGGCAGGAACAGAGGTGATGCTTTCTCATGAGTCGATACAGAATGCTTTCATCTGATGCAGTCTTCTGGCTTCGGGACCCAAAGAGCGAGTGGGATAGCATGGGAACCTAGTGCTAGGATGTGACTTGTTCGTGATTGAACAGCATGTAATCTTTCATCCGATGTTTTTCACTAACCTATGCAGTACAGAGGATGGGGGTGATCCGAGGCCCATGTCCACACTGCCCAGGGACTCCCTGTCTTAGCACAGAAGACTTTTTATTTGCCTGGGGTAGTGCCAAATCATACTTCACAGGCCAGCTTTAAGCATCCTGACCCCAGGACAAAGGGAGGAAGAGTAACCTTAGGAGAGGTGAGGACTAGTACTTGCCCTTGGCAGAGCTGTACAAGTATGCTGCTGTTCTCCTTACCCGAGTGGTAGTGGGGTAAGGGGTTAAAAACAAACCAACCAACCACTGAACCTCAGCTATCCAGACTGAGGCAAGTCAGCCTGACCCCATTTTCACTTGCTTCAGCTGGAAGCTTACTGATCAAATCATGCCCTCATTTCGTCGCTCTTGACGGTTCCCTTCCTGTTAACAGACAGTTGGTGATGCTATCTCAGACATGTTGGTTATTGAAGCAATCCTGGCTTTGAAAGGTCTGACCGTGCAGCAGTGGGACGCTGTCTACACCGACCTTCCCAATCGGCTGCTCAAAGTTCAGGTGAGTTACACACTGTGCTGGCTCTGTCACAGCAGGCTCTTGGGCCCCTGCTGTGAGCAGCTCTTGCCTGCCTATCTTTAGATAAACTTTATTTTAAAGCTGAAAGAGTCCATTAAAGGGCAGAAGTAGGCCAAACAAACCATGAAACAACCCAGAGGAAGAACCAGAATTTCACTTGGGCTGAAATAAAAATACGATTTATACAAATAATGAAATAATAGCCAGCTATGTTAAATGGAAAGACCTGGCCAAAACTGTTCAAGTTTTAACTTAGAATTTCTTTCTTAACTTTCAAATTAGAAAATCCTGTTTTTCTAAGGCCCCTGCCTGCCAGGCAGCTGGATTTTTTCTTGCTGTGCCACTTTAGATAACTTGAATATTCAAGCTCTTACTTCTTTATCTTCTACAATATTCAAGGAGCTTGAGCAGAACAGGCTCCCACCTGGCAGCATTTCTGTTAAGACACAGGGAGCTCTAGGCTCTAACTTAACCAGAGGAGAGAGATTAAGCTTTCTGATCTACTGGCAGAAGTTGCAGCTTCAGTTCAGAGGGTGACCAAGGAGGCAAGTTCAGAACAGACCCTTTTTCCAAACCATGTCCCTGAGTCCTAGCAGGACTAGGTTAATACCTGCTGAGCAGTAGCTGAGCAGGAATCCCAAAGTGTTTGAGTTGAGCAGGGAACTCCTAAACTGAACTCTTCTTCAGGCAGTGCAACTCATCAAAACCTGAAGTTCTGTCTTCCTGGTGTCCTTTTTCATTCTGCTCCAGCACACAAATAAATTGGCTGTTTCTGACGCTGTAGGTTGCAGACAGGCGAGTTATTGACACCACGGACGCAGAAAGGCGTGCGGTAACACCTCCAGGCCTGCAGGAGAAAATCGATGCGCTTATAAAGAAGTACAGATTGTCCCGAGCATTTGTCCGTCCATCGGGAACAGAAGATGTAGTTAGAATATATGCTGAAGCAGACACACAGGTCAGAGCTTAAACAACTTCTATATGAAGGGGATTTGCTTGTGTTTATCTTCTGCTTAGCACTGGGTGATGGAGGGAGAAGTAAGTTTCCATACTCATCATTTAATCACACTTAACAGGTGCCAAATTTGGAACAAAACTTGGTGATCACAAGAATTCTCTTTGGACTTTCTTTTATTTACAATGCTCTCAATGTTTATCTTTATAAACATTTAACTTCTAAAGGCAGACTTGACGCTAGACGATTTTCAAAAGAAAATCAGCCTTCTGAGAACTTGGGGTTAAGAACAAAGTTACCAGAGCAGCCCCTAACTGCATGATTTTGTAAGAGGCAAAATAAAAAAAATAAACTTTGCCTGCTGTTAAGAATTAGCCCACATGTGAACTTAAAGTTGACAGCAAAAGCAGTGGTCCTGCTCTTCCCCCTTCACATGCTCCTGCCTGCTTCTTCCTGCCAGCAGTGGCAGAAGATAGGTACCCTCAGGATGACAGAGCAATAGAGGGACCATTTGCAAGATAACGCTTGCCTTAATACCGCACATTTGCTCTAACCTTCTCATGCTGACAGCAACGTAACTGGCTTTTAAAACTTTCCACAGGAGAACGCGGATGCCCTCGCCCATGAAGTAAGCCTGGCGGTTTACCACCTTGCGGGTGGAAGAGGAGCACCACCCCAGCCTATATAACAAATGATACAACTGCAGTTAAAGTTTGTAACTTGACTAATTTTTTAATATTACTTTCTCTACCATTTGCCAGTGTGGATATACCCAACTCTGCCTGAGAGTAGCAAGGATTAACCAGAACTGAGCAGAATATTGTCTGCTTATTCTTTACCTCTGTTAGCAACTTACCTCTTAATGAGATGCTCTTGCTGCTGAATGTTCCCCTCCCACCCCCATTTGTCTCACTTCTGAAGCTGAGGTGACTCACTCCTGGACAGTCAATGCCTGGTCATGCCTAGAAGGAATTCTGCCCCTGACCCAGTTTATTTCATCAGTTATTGTCACATTGTGCCTGAAGTCCAACTCTCACACCCTCACCGCACATGCGGTAGCTGCACTTGACTCGAGCTCTGGTGTGACTGCGCTCACGGTAGCTGCAGCGCACTGCTGCGGAAACGTCATCCCCACCTTCCCGCAGCAACTGAATCGTCTGTGGGCAAACGGTGTAAGGCAGAGGCTGGCACTGGTCTTGAGATTCAGTTCACCTCAGTTCAAGGGGGAAACAATACAGTGAAAAAGAGCATTTGCAAATAATAATATTGCAGTAGTATCTTCATTAGGTACTTTTATGAAATTAAAGTATTGCTTAGAAAGCAATTTGCAGTAATAGTATTTATAACAACTTTTAAGAGGCAAGGGACAGGGACAAGTTTGCCTTCTGTGCCCGTACTGCTCCCCAGCTGTGCGAAGGGGCAGGCCAACAGGCCATAATGTTGGAAACCCACAAGTCTCCTCCTCCGCATATTTCAGTTCAGGGGTACCTACCTCTGAGAAACTATTTTTCATTGTAGTCACGTAGTAACTCCTGGCATGATGGCATTTTCCAGATTGCTAAATAAGCACAAGTTCCCACAGATCAAAAGAAAAAAAAAAAAGACAAAAATAAACTGGAAACAAATTGAAAAAATGTGCACCTTGTATTTTTTTTTAGTTTTTTTTAAAGACAGAACTCAAGACAACAAAACATGTACTGTAAATAGTAGGCACCATAATCAATATGAGCCACCAATATTTAAACTTGATTCAGGCCACATCCAGAACTTCTCTTATTTACAAATATTTAACTTAAATACAACATTAAGTATTTCATTACATACAAAGTAAGAAAAGAATACTATACAGCTGGGAAAGATACAGGATTTCATTTAAATAGTTACACTACACGTAAGCTGAGTAGTACCAGTTTGGTTCATGTTTTCATGACGCCCTCAAGAAAATCCTTCTCAACCATTTCTTCTATCTTTTGCCTTGCTTTGCTGGAGGTGGTCTTGAGGTTCTCCATTTTTATGTCCTTACTCGGAAAACAGTTGGGGTAAAGGACAGGGCTCCCTGAGTGTCCAACGCATCTGCTTGTGACCTTGCTGTTAAAAACTTGGCTGAGTACGTTGAAGAAAGGCAAAAGCTGCTCAATGCTGCGAACCGTGTAGATGGTTAAAAGCAAGTGACCTGGTTCCCAACTTAGTGTTTTACCTGAGCTGTCCTCCTCTGGGTTTTTCTGTCAATACAGAGAAATGGGAAATAATGCAGGACAAAGCAGAAGGAGCACAGGCAAAAATAAAAGACTAATGCTCAATAAAGCATTTTTTATATTCCAGAACTATTTGTCCTATCAACAAGACATGCATATGCTGGAGTGCAGCTTTTGAAGCTGCTGTCCCGCTCCTGCCCTCGGCACGCTGTGCGGCAGCAGTGGCTGGAAGCGTTTGGGCTGGCAGCCAGTCGGCTGACTCTAATGGCTAAGCTGCAGTGGGCACTCGTAGCCACCGCCTCAGCCCGGGGCAGCCCCCTCACACCGGCACCAGCTGTGCTGCCCTGCAGGTCTGCCATGGGTGCAGCATCCCACTGCTTAACAGGAACAGCCCAAGCTGGCGACAGCCACCATCGCATCTGCCTGCATAATCTGTGTGCTACCTTCCCCTGCTTTCCAAAGCAGGCTGCACTCTGGTAGCACTCACGCTTCACCCAACTGCCAGCATTATGACAAACCCCAGAGGAAGTTAAAATAGAAACAAAGTGCTTTCACTTTGAAGCTAGAGTTCAGAGTTTCCATGGACAGCAAAAGCAGTGCTGTTTTTAGGATCAGAAATAACAGCCATGGAGGCTTTGAGGAAACACTTGAAGTTGTCCTCAAAGGAAAATAGTTCAGTTGTTACTTATTGTGTGTGTTCAGCAGACCTCGGTTACGCACCTTCCGTTTCATGGGGGGGGACTTTCAAGGGAGAGAATTTCAGGAACCCCACAGCAAAGGCAGCAGTTGCACACCAGACGCTCCCAGGCAGTGCCAGTACACTGCTGTAACTGTTCAGGGTTGCCTTAAATATCTCCATACTAAAATACCTGAGCACCAACATCCGGCTGCCTATATGGCACTCTTCACTCATTTCCTTTGAGTCAAGTAACACGCTCAAGTCTAGACAATAAGGTATTATCGCCGCTAGAAATACGGTGTTTGGACTGTTACTTGACAAACCAGTATGGGATAGCTGCTACCATGAAGTGGAGTTCCAGCAACACTGTTTTTTATTCTGCGAGGAAGGAGAAAAGCAGCAGAAAGGCCACATCAAGGAGAGCCACCGCCCGATCGATCGGCCCCTGACCAGCGCCTCCCTCCTGATGCCCTGGCAATGCCCCTGCCCAGGCAGGGCCCCAGACCCCTGCAGGCTGTGCAGCTCCTGAAGAGCTGGCTTTGTAAAGAAAGGAGGAGGAAGGGGAAAAACCAGCAGCCGGAGCAGAGCATAAGGAAAGGGTTACTGATTGCACAGCCTTTGAGCAAACAGATTTTCTTCAAGAGATGATACTTGAGCAAATACAGGTTTTGCCCTTTACGTGAACCACCTTGCACAATTCAGGAGCCTACAAGACATCCATTTCACAAAAACCAATTAGAGTATAATTAAATGTGAAACATATTTAGTATTTTAATCTGGTGGTTTGGCTCCTCGTCACAGGAGATCAATATTCTAGCTCTACAGGTGTCAAGAAAAGGAAGGCTCATAATGAACTAGAACAAAGGGAAGACTGCATTCCAACACAGAAAGATTTGTTGATGCCTCCTGCTTTTAATGCTACTGTTTTTTAAAGTTTCTCCTTTAAAAACTTCCCATTGGATGCACAGAAATGACGCTTTTCAGTACTGGTTCTCTACCGTGCTTAGTATTGCCCAGCAGTGAGCATGGACTACCTCCAGCACGCAGCAAGCGTCAGTGTTACACAGCAGCCAACCAAATGGGGTGCACGTGCAAATACCAATTCTCCCTCCGAGCAATGAAATACAAGCCGTCCAAGCCATTTCCTCATGGCAGGATCTGCTAAGCGAACCCCACTAATTCCTCAGACACTTAAAACAATAGTTAATTTGACAGAGACCGATTAGGGACTCTGTGTTTCACACCTGCTGTTTGGCAAAAATTATTTCATTATTTAATTTTACATTTTACAATTGATTTGCAATTGTAATTCTTCTTAGGACTAACATTAACGTTTTGTAATCTGTTTCATGTAGGAAACCAACTTAAAATTTTAAATTAACTATAAAAATAAGGGCCCTCATGATTCTTTCACTTCAAAAATCTCTCGGCTTTGTCCCCTAACACGACTGATCTCTCTCAGTTCTTAATGAAAGGTAAATACTGTCCAGGGCCCTGAGGTGACAGTACTATTATGGCGAGCTTGTTTCACAACTCAAGCATCAAAGGCCACCCTCACCTGATGCTTGGCCATCTCCATTCCCTCCAAAACCACCGTCTTAAAGTCCTCCTGTTTGTCCTGTGGAAGGAAAGAGGAGAACTTTCAGACTGCATTTCATATATCAAAATAATACTTTGCCGTGAAGGCCGTGCAGCTGTTTGGTTGGGTGCTGTGCTTCAGCTAGAAAAATCACCTGCCCCAGAGAGTCCATGGTCCAGAAACAACAGACCCTGGAGCCGGCGTGGCCAAGACACTATTAGACAATAACAGCACTGCCAGTTTGTTTTTCCGTTTATTCCCAGCAGCACCGAAGGCAGTTTTTAAGCACGTTTCCTTCAGACAATGGAGCCTGAGCAACACCATACTACATGAATCCGAGCATCAGTTAGAGGGCCCTGAAGGAAAATTCAGACCCGCTGGAACATTTTGCTCAAAAGGAGTTATTTTCTAAGAAAAACCCTGCAGCTACATGCAACAGTATTCTCCGCTGCACAAAGAAGAAATGGCCTTGAAGTCAATATTCAGTACCTCATGTTTATCTCATCATCATAGCCCTAGCTATGGCTCACCGTATGCAACTGCTGCCTTAACTAGGGGGTTCCAGAAATTCCAGGACATTTTCTATATTCTTTAAGCATGCTGTGGGAGTCCTGACTTCAGGCATGTATCTCAACATAGGGTACTTACCAGCATGTATGTTTTATACATCTTACGTAATTTATCATTCATGCAGAGAGATTACTCGGAGTGTGACAATTGTCTCTCAGGCAAAGCGCACTACACTGAACATCAGGGTTAGAGGCTGTGCCTGATTAGCAGTCACTTAAAACTGATTGTTCCATTATACATGCGAGAAGAGAAATTCAGTCTCATCTTCATGGTTCAAAAAAACAATAAAATGAAGGGTGCAGAAGTGCTCCAGATACTTGTTTGATCCCCTGTAGTTGTCAGCCTTGCTTGAATAGTTCAGGTCTGCCTGCCACCAAGATATCCCTAAATTTTATGCAGCCACTTGTATTTCAGCAGTAGTTTCTTTACTCAGTGAAAATATTCATTATGAGATTATAAATGCAGTAGCTACAGCAGGCTGTCAGTGTTACAAGCCACGTCAGAGCCATGCATTTGGAGGGAAACCCAAAAATGGAACGTCAAAGCTTTTTCCTTTATGGCTTCGAGCTTCCTCTGTTTCCCTGGCCCACCCAGCAATCTTTCCCAGTGGAATGCCCACCTTGGGTGGCTCTGTCCTCACAGCAGGAGCAGCAAAGTATCTGACAGCAATTTTCTTAGGTCATGGCAGTAGAAGGAAACTCCCTGGAATGGGTCTTGGCCAGCTTCCATCAGCTTCATTAGCAGATCAGGCCTCCACCCCACCCCAATGAGGTTTTTAATATACCACACGCACTAACATAATGACAACTCTAATTCTGCTCTCACTCTACAGTGCAGCCAAGATCTCCCCAGAACTGTAAAAATATTCAAACGCAACAGCGTCATAACTTCCTGTACATGAAAGTTTTCAATGAAAAGCAAAACTGGAAGAAAGTGACATACCTTTGCTTTTTTTCGCAGCAGTTTTGCTAGCCGCACCACGTACGGTTTGAATTCCCTCTGATGCGTACCCTGTCTTCGTACTTCCAAGCCCGAATCATCTGATGCTTCTGGAATAAAAGCCCAACGATACCTGTGATGAGACAACACAAGCAGACATTATCCTTAAGGAACATGCAGGCTTTTCTGCTACGTCTAAAAATGTGAGTGGATGAGGAAATCTAGTTAAGTATCAAAGAAAAGGCAGGGTGGGATGACGGACCAAAACCAGACCCCACAAAAACCATCAGTCTTTGATAAGAAGGAATAGGAAAGGCACATTCCGGAAAGCAGGACGTAACATGGACAAGAATTGTAGTGTCATCTTTTTCCATTAGAGTTTCCTCAAGTATTTAAGGGTGTCAAGAGCAAAATAAGGCAGAGAAGCTAAGAACAGTAGTATTCACATCTTCATTGTGTGCAAGAGAACTGAAAGCAAGTCTGAGTTATACAATATGTAAGTTACTTAAAACATTTTGCTGCACATTTGCAATGCTTACTATAAAACACAAAATTTTCTCAATATACCATGTTGGTAACAGAAACTCACTTATTTTACCTATTCATAGGCCAACAAGACCACTGGACCATCCCCTCTCCCCTACCTTGCTGCACTGCAAGGACTGGCTACTTCGCATTAAAACCTATAAAGGAAATTACAGTTTCTGTCCTTAAAACTTCAATCCGAGCCTCCATGAGAATGCCATAAAAGACAATGTGATTCAGCATGACTCTTGTCTTTCCAGAAATGCACAGTAATAATATGAATAAAAATAGGTTGGCTAATAATGGGGATTAGAATAGCTTGGAGAACGGAACAAGAATTATGAGGCAAATCCCCAGAAAATAAAATACGAGAAGGAACCCTCCAGATTAGCTTTAGAAGTACTACAGCACACAAAATGACACAGTGTGGGCAAGTGCTTCCACTCTCTAGCCCACACGAGTGTCTGTTAAATAACAGGGTAATTAGAGGTGACCAAATGTCTGCAGAGCTGTGCCAGGGCAGCAGCTCTCACACAGTCACCACTGTGCCGTGCAAAGGAAGATAGGAAATACTTTCTTTTGTCCTCGGTGGCCTCTCATTTCTAGGGTCTTCAGCAAATGGCAGTTGTTTTGCATTCTGGTTTTCCAACAGAAGAGGACTGCAGAGGCACTGAGGAAGCAGTTTGCACACACGAACACTACTGACCAAGGAAAACCTTCAGGGTCCCCTTCTCCAGCAGGTTTGTTGCAGCATCTTACAGACAGATCATGCAGGAGTAATTTAAGTGAGTCACGCTGAGACAGCATACAGTCGTCTGAGCTCATGCATTAGTCACTGAGACGTGTGGGTGTATTTTGAGTTCTTAGACATTACTGCAACTAAATACTTTTAAAAAAATACTTGAATAAATCACTTAGTTACTGATTAGCTCACAAGTGTGAAGAATCTCTTGCCACAGGCTAAATCAAACCAGACTGAACTCATTTCATGTGTAGCATCATTTGCTCTGGGGGCCACTCTGACACTGGGAGGGAATGAACTGTGGGCTGCCCTGGGTGAAGGCCAGAAAAGGAAAGGAAATAGGAAAACAGAGATTTTTATACACTAGAATTTTACCAAGAGGCATGGACAAACATCCAAAAACTTAAATGACAGTGTCATTTACTCACATCTGAAATTGAGGCAGGTTTTCAGAAGGTAAAGCTAGGGCCAAGTCCAGGAATTTGCAAGCAGACAAGTACAGGTTCAGCCATCTCTGGCTATTGTAGGATGTGGAGAAACCATTGCCGCCTGTGTATGTTGTCTCAAGACCAGCAACAGATGGGCCAGAAGTTCTAAAATAAATTATAGCAGGCAGGTGAGTCATAACAGTCTTCTGCCACTATGGGAACATCATCTTTCTTACTTGCCTTTACAAACACAAAACTCTCTATTTACCAGCTTAATCCTGAATCCATAAATCAAACCAGAGACTTGCAAGCCTGTGCTATGGGTGGAGTTTGGTGTGGTTTTATTTTTTTTTTTAATATATATATATATATATAAAATGATAAAAGGTTAGTATATAATAAACATGTTAAACTATCTCATTCCCATCAGACATCCAAATTAAGAGGCAGTTTAAAATTGCCAGTCATGTCAATATTACTTTATTTTAGGGAAAAATTATTCAAAAGAACAGAGAGAATCTAGGAGAAAAATGAAGAACAAGACTTGGGCAAATAACTCCTCCTGTTCTTTTGAGAGATCTGTCTCTACTGCTAGCACTGACTGAAATTGGATCATACCATGCAGAAGGTAGATGGGATAGAAATGGACAATGAAACAAGAAAATCATCCACCTCATCTTTATGTCTTCCTAACACTAGAAGAAAGCACATTTTTATTTAGGCAAAAAAAAGAAAAAGTGCATCAGTCTTTATTTAATGTAAGTGTATGATGCAGAAAAGCTATAGTCATACTATGCATATTTTTAGTGCAGGAGCAGCGTCATTTTAGCCAGGAAGGCTCTGTAAGAACTAACAGACTTTTATTGCTCATAAACCACGACGGTAAATTATACAATCTGACAGTGGGATTTTTTTTTGTTTTGTCCTGAACAGTATGTCCCCGATACTGCAGTCAGACTGAACTACCCTTTCTTTGTCCTCATTTAAGCTTGACAATTCTAAGACAAATTATTCTAAAGAATGACTCAACTGCCCATCAGCACTCCAGGAGACTGTTATCAGGTTAAACAAGTGATAAGTTCGTAAGTTTACCTGGAAATGTCTTCATCAGCAGTGAGCTCCTGTTCCATCAGTAAAAACACTTGTACCTGAAGATCAAATGCTACATTTTAGTACCACTTTTTATGGACTGTGATTCAGGAAAATGCTGTAGGGAGGTCTGAATAATAAGCCTTAGAGGAACTGTTTGGAGCTTTGTTTCCATTCCTGGTTGATGAAATAACCCCCTGAACTATGAGTGGACACTCATATATATAGCCTGAGTAGCACAAAGGCCATAAGAAACTGGCTCTTTAACAGCCAGGAAAGCTCTGAGGCTAATCGCCTCCAATAAGAGAGCAAGATCTAAAGGAAACAAGAATAAAGAATCACATAATGGAGCAGCCAAGCTCATGTGTGAATTTCCAGAAGTAACACAGTCCTGTCCACTGAAAGTAGTTCCAGGACTGTGTAACTTGTGTAAAGGGCAGGAGACACCACAGGAATCCGAGGGCCATACTGAGCGGAATGGGTTTCCTAATATTTATGCTATTGACAGGCTCAAAATTAAATGCATCTATTGCTAAAACAGTGCACTTGATCTTTAAAATTGTTTATATAGCTTTTCTACTTCTGTTGCTTAGATCTATGGCTAAGGGCTAGGTTAGGTGCTTACAGACAGACAAAAAAAAAAAAATCACAGCAGTGATTCTGATGTGCTACCCATGTTAGCCAGCCCCTTGGGAACTCCTTGGCCAACAGGCTAAACAGACCCCAGGATGCACCAACCACTCTCCTCCGTTCCCATTGCCAAAGCTGAAACCCAAAAGAGTGCATCAAACAGCCAACTTTGGAGACTCCACAAGTAGCAGCTCTGAAAACGGATGTTTATCCTGTCTTGTTATGCAGAGTAAAAGAAAAGAAAGAAGAAAGCTAAGTTGAGCCTTGTATAAAGCTAGTTACAAAATTTCAGCCACAATGTGATCTGAGAACATCAACTGCCAAGACAACCTAGATCCTGACTCCTCCTTTATGTGGCTTCTCCTCCTCATTGCTGGAGGAAGAAGGCTGAATGACCAGGAAAGTAGAAATGGGGAACACTGAGCACAGCAGGACTGGAAATGGTAGAGAGGGTACACATACATAGGCAGAAACTGAAGCATGAATCAGTAGGAAACAACGAGGGCAAATGCAAATTTAATTTAGGAGACATCTGAACAGCTTAAATAGCATAAGCCAACAGATACTCTGTTTGGTTGCGAAAAATAGACATCAGGGCTATGAAAACCAGACAGCTTGCAGTTTGTGTCCATTGTACACTTAACACACAATACCTAGAAGAGATTTTCCTAAAAAAATCTTGAGGACAAATGAGGTTGTGTCTGAAATTTGCATCAGGCTTCCAAATCATGAATGCTAACTGCAACTCACCAGTTCAGTGATCATGGTTGGCCAAAGCGAGGTAAGGTGCTGCGGAGACATTCTTAAAAGCAATACTCTGAAAAACAGGAACACTTGGGAATGAAGGGTGGGCACCTGTGGCAAACGGAGACTTTCTACCAGCCTTTCTGAAACAAAAAGCCAAGAAGATTTCCTCAGTTCAGAACAATTCCAACTAGCATTTTCTCCTTCCCTCATTTACTCTCAATTTTTACTTTTTAAAAAGTATTTGCCATGTTACTATTTCAGCACTCTGCTACAGTTTTATTCTATCAACATAAAAAATAACCATTTCCACCAAATGACGAACAAAAGTGAGAAACCTCGAAACAGTGTAGTTGCACATTTTGATTAAAGTTCTCCACATAAATGCAATAGTGCAGCTGGGAGTTCTTCTCATCTTATGCAGAGTTTCACCCATTAAAAAAAGAGGAGTTAACAGCCTGAACAGCTAGGATATATTATTATTATTATTAGGCTGCATCATCATAGTACATGGGATATTTACGCAGGCACAATACACTCTTATTTAACCATAACCACCTCGAAGCATTCAATATAGACAGAAGCAGATACATCTCAATATAGACAGAAGCAGATACATAAGGAAATATTTCAGTCAAACCAGCAAGTGCACTCTGCAGTTGAGACCAGTAAAACTACCTGATATCTTGAACATAGTAAACCCAGCTACTGACTTGACTGGGGGAAAAAAGAAAAACCCCAAACCAACCAAAACCCATAAAAACCAACTTCAAATAATAAATCCTGGAACAAATAAAACAAGAAAGATGATACAATTGTCTTTCCATATGGAGGAAGAGATCAAAGCGTCCACTTTGGCAGCACTAAAAGACAATACACCTAGAAGCTGCTGCTGTAACCATTTGCATCATCTTAGAATAAAATCAAGCAGCTCCCATTCCCAATCATTTAATGTAAAAGGTCACTGGAAGAGATATTCTTCAGTGATAAACAGGACAGATGGTCAGATAAACAGAACAGCAGAAAAAACAGGTAGAGAAGTCAAGAACTCAAAAATTCAAGGTCAGTCTTTCTATTTCTCCCTAGTTGATAGGTGTTTATATCTCAGATGTTCACATCAAAGTGCACATTCAAGGTACCCAAGGACATTGATCAAGGTATAAAATGACAGATCAGTGAAATAATCTGGATAAAAGTCAAATGGTAATCGCAAAGTCAGTGTAGTTTGTAATCATTTAAGACTGAAAACGTCCTAACCAAAGTCTGCAGAAACTTTGCATGCAGCCACAGAAACAGTACCGCACACTGATATTGCAGAGACAAATCTACCTACCGTTACCCTGTCATACAAATACTCACTCAGCTAACATCAGAGTCCAGAAGTCCACTAAATGATGCATTTTTACTGACCTTGTATATCTGGAAGGTATTTCTGGTACTGGTCTATCTCACTACTAAAAATTGCAAAAGCCAGTCTCTTCAGGAGCATAGCACGCTGTTCCAGCTCTACATCTCGATTAGCAAACAGATTGAGTGAACTGCTCTGAGCCACAGCCACTCGTGCTGAAAGAGAAAATGCATAGTACAGAGATTTCCCTTCTGTTTCACATTAAGGCACAAATAACTCTTACTTTCATCACGATAATGTAGTTCAAAAGCAGATGTTAAGAAGATGCGTGTTCTGCAATTTGTATTTTTAACTGCAGTGATTTAAAATACATGCTGAAAGAAAACTTGTAAGCACACACAACAGTGCCTGGGTTTGGGGGCTTTTGGATGGAGTTTAGCCATTTTTCTTTTTTAAACATAGTTTGCAGGTATAGATGCTCAGAAGTTTGAGATGTGCAGAATCAATTTTTCCTTAAGCAGACTTAGTGTCAGATCTTAAAAAACACCCAAACAAACCAAAACTCAACAAAAAACACTCCTACTCGCTCCGCTTAATCAAATTTGCCATATAGGCAAAATTCACCATGTGCCAGGATGGTCTCAAATTCTCTCGCTTCAAGTTATCTTATTTATGGATTTCCAGAAACAAGTAGTTGAAGAAAACACAAAACACATTTAATAAATCAAACAGATTGGAATAAATGTTGAACAAGTATTTCTTCAAGATATTTGTTTTCCTTTTTTTAAAGTTTTCCTTGAAGAAAAGTCACTCCTACATCAATAAATACTTACTCATCAAATCTCTGAATGTGGTTTTGTCATGTGTCATCAAATTATCCATAATAGCTCGCCAGCTAAAAGAGGAAGATCGTACACAAATCAGAAAAGCAAGAAAAAAGCAGGAATTTACAGGAATAACTACAGAGCTTTTTCTGCTCTTTTAATTCAGGCTAAGGCTTCCAATCCAAGGTCTCTGCTACATCGGTACCATTTACTTGGTGCGATTTTATCTGAAACTATATTTTTCTAACACTTTTCTCAAAGAAAACAAGGGAAGCTATCCAGAGGGACATTGACAGGCTTGAGAGGTGAGCCATGTGAATCTTATGAAGTTCAACAAGGCCAAGTGCAAGGTCCTGCACAAGAGTTGGAGCAATCCCAAACACGGATACAGGCTGGGCGAAGAATGGATTGAGAACAGCCTTGAGGAGGAGGACTTGGGGGTGTTGGTTGATGAGAAGCTCAACATGAGCTGGCAATGTGTTCGTGCAGCTCAGAAAGCCAACTATATGCTGGACTGCATCAAAAGAAGCGTGACCAGCAGGTCGAGGGAGGGGATTCTCCACCTCTACTCCACTCTTGTGAGACCCCCACCCCAGAGTACTGCGTCCAGCTCTGGGGCCACCAACATAAGAAGGACATGGACCTGTTAGAGTGAGCCCAGAGGTGGGCCATGAAGATGATCAGGGGGCTGGAGCACCTTTCCTATGAAGACAGGCTGAGAGAGTTGGGGTTGTTCAGCCTTGAGGCTCCAGGGAGACATATTAGCAGCCTTCCAGTATCTGAAGGGGCCTACAAGAGAGCTTGAGAGAGACTTCATACAAGGGCATGTAGCCATACGATGATGGGTAACAGTTTTAAAATGAAAGAGGGTAGAGTTAGATTAGATATTACGAAGAAATTTTTTACTGTGAGGGTGGTGAGACACTGGTACAGGTTGCCCAGAGAAGTTGTGGATGCCCCCTCCCTGGAAGTGTTCCAAGACCAGGTTGGATGGGGCTTTGAGCAACCTGGTCTAGTGGAAGGTGTCCCTGTCCATGGCAGGTAGGTTGGAAATAGACGATCTTTAAGGTCCCTCTCAACCAAAAACCATTCTATGATTCTATAAAATGTTAACAGCTTTTTTCCTCATTAAAAAAAATACAATCTTGAAATTGAAAGAAATAGACTTGTACATGGAAATATACCCTAGTTAAGCCAGTTTCACATGGTAATCTAAAACACAGAACATCCCTCTATTTCTTTCAACAGAGATCTGTTAGGGAATTTTGGTCTGCATTATACATACTCTTGTGTAATATTATATATAAAACTTGCAACAGCCATCGATATAAGCAGAAAAAGAGTGTCTTACTGGTTGACACATGAAGCATCCATCTGGAAGAAACTGGAATCCATAAAGAGGTCAAATGCTTCCTTTTTCCATGCTCTTCTTGTATACTGATACCCACTAAGACTGCTTAATAACTGGACACAGGCTCGATAGCTGGACGCATTGTGAGCACTAAACATAAAAAAGAAAGTCAACACGAAACAATTTTGAATTGTTTCTTTATAGAAAGTTTCATAGACATCTAATCCTTATCATGCTCATTTCAACTTAAGTGTCACCCGCCAAATTTCAACTGGCTGTAGAGACCTACATCAATTCTATAAATTATAAAGATACCTGTGATTACGGAGGTAGGGAACAACATAGTGCATAATATTTACAAGCAAAGGTATGACCCTCTCTTTTTCATCACTGTAGAAAACCATATCCAAGAGATGAGCCAAAACCTATAAAAGGAGAGGAAGATATGTTATCATGCACTCTCAAATTGCTTTTTATCTACTATTCAGCATTTTTTGTATAGTGTCCTTTACTAAATGTTCAAGTTTATGATAGAAATGATCAAATTTCAGGCACTATACAAAACCCAGAGTATAAGGATTCCATCATTTTAAAAACAAACTAAGGTACAAACACAGAAGAATAAGCTTCTGGGNTAGGTTGGAAATAGACGATCTTTAAGGTCCCTCTCAACCAAAAACCATTCTATGATTCTATAAAATGTTAACAGCTTTTTTCCTCATTAAAAAAAATACAATCTTGAAATTGAAAGAAATAGACTTGTACATGGAAATATACCCTAGTTAAGCCAGTTTCACATGGTAATCTAAAACACAGAACATCCCTCTATTTCTTTCAACAGAGATCTGTTAGGGAATTTTGGTCTGCATTATACATACTCTTGTGTAATATTATATATAAAACTTGCAACAGCCATCGATATAAGCAGAAAAAGAGTGTCTTACTGGTTGACACATGAAGCATCCATCTGGAAGAAACTGGAATCCATAAAGAGGTCAAATGCTTCCTTTTTCCATGCTCTTCTTGTATACTGATACCCACTAAGACTGCTTAATAACTGGACACAGGCTCGATAGCTGGACGCATTGTGAGCACTAAACATAAAAAAGAAAGTCAACACGAAACAATTTTGAATTGTTTCTTTATAGAAAGTTTCATAGACATCTAATCCTTATCATGCTCATTTCAACTTAAGTGTCACCTGCCAAATTTCAACTGGCTGTAGAGACCTACATCAATTCTATAAATTATAAAGATACCTGTGATTACGGAGGTAGGGAACAACATAGTGCATAATATTTACAAGCAAAGGTATGACCCTCTCTTTTTCATCACTGTAGAAAACCATATCCAAGAGATGAGCCAAAACCTATAAAAGGAGAGGAAGATATGTTATCATGCACTCTCAAATTGCTTTTTATCTACTATTCAGCATTTTTTGTATAGTGTCCTTTACTAAATGTTCAAGTTTATGATAGAAATGATCAAATTTCAGGCACTATACAAAACCCAGAGTATAAGGATTCCATCATTTTAAAAACAAACTAAGGTACAAACACAGAAGAATAAGCTTCTGGGCAAACCATTCTACAGAATAAGCTACAAACAAAAAAAACCACCCCAAAATTCAAAGATTGACTGCAATTATCAGCAGTAAAACATGCCACTAATAACAAACTGTGTTTGTTACCAAAAAAGTTTCCTATACTACATGCCTGAAAGGCCATGCTTTACCACTCATCCATCTCACTGAATCTTTATAACTGGTTAGTAACAATGTTTTATATATTGTCACATAACAGGACCCAGAATCCGTTCACATCAGTGTCTACCATCAAATCTCTTTTCCCAAGCTTCTAGTCCAAAGCTTTTCACAATATAAAAGTTTATTATAAGACAGTATTTATTACATCTGAGGAGACATTTACCTCAGAAAGTAAGGTCAATGCATGGACACTATAAACAGATGGAGTTATGTTTGAAGTTTCCATTGCTGGAGACAACATATCTAAATTAAGAAAATAATAATAAAAAAGTCCAAAGTTAGTTTTCTTAAGCCATTATTTACCTTACAAGCATATTTTAATAGCACATATTTTGAAGATGTACCAGGCTTTTCCAGATACGTTGCATAAGATACTAATGCCTGAACAATACTGAACCATTTTTAATGTATTCAAATACAGTAAAACTGTCCTCTTTGTTCATTTTGACCTAATAATCAGAGTTTTGTTTAAAATAAAGATGAAAACGAAACTACCTTCAACATCTGATTCTAAGTTGTTTCCATCAACCATAATCTTGGGGGAAGGCTTAACCTCTAAGTTTCGTCTTAGCCAAGTAGTCTGTTCCAAGGAAGAACCAGCAATTGCCCCAATGGCATCGACTATCTTGTGCGTTACATCCTGGTAGGAAAAAACCCAAGTATTTTAAGAACTTTGTGCAAAAGGGCTATATTTGTTGCTCTGACGTGTTTTTACAGAAAATCTATCTAACTACTTAAGCATAGAACTGTT
This sequence comes from Steatornis caripensis, assembly GCA_013398225.1. Lineage (NCBI taxonomy): Eukaryota > Metazoa > Chordata > Aves > Caprimulgiformes > Steatornithidae > Steatornis > Steatornis caripensis. The sequence continues at coordinate 399,158 of VZSC01004874.1, forward strand.
TCAAATAACTTCTGTTCCATATTATCAGTGATTAATAACCCCACACAAAACGAGACATTTTTCAACAGATTATAAACAGTACTGTGTAGAAGATACTAAAGAGTCATTCAGACTACAGAACTGATAGATAATTCTAGCACATTCAAGCATTTATGGATCAATATTTTCAAAAGAGACAGACACATAACAAATTTGTTACCTGGAGATCTCTTTGATCTTTCTTATTCTCCAGGCTTGGATTTTTCATAATGAACTCATTAAGAACACTGAAAAAATACAGAAGTAGATACGGATTTTCTTCTCAATACGTTATTCAGTAATTTTAAGAGCCAGGAGAAATCTGAAGAAGTTTAGCTGCACAATACTTGTTTACTAAACCTTCAGTCATTACTACTTATCAGTATTCGAGAAAACATCCTTTCAAGTTTCTTAAGTTAATTTTGATCATACCATAATACTTTATAAAGACCATGTTTTACTAGACTATACACAAAAGTATGTTTAGAGACAGTTTACTAGGGAAGATAAATACCCAAAAATCAAGAAAATGGTTCTTGAAATTTTACATGGAAAATCTTATTCAACATTTTATTTGTAACACTCCACAAACAGCTTTCATGCTGGGAATTAATACTTTCCAGTGTGCTGCAAATGTACACATATCTAAGAAATAGTCATTGCAGTTATTGTCTAAGAAAAATCAGAAACTTCAACCTACTGTTTAGAGAGCCTGAATTGCTCAAATAATCAGTAAGGTAAGATCGTAGCTTATATTATAGTCTAATACAAAATTTAATATAATCATTGTAACCATTCCTCAGAGAATAAACTGGTTTGATAAAACCCACAGAACTCAGGCAACAGCTTTACCACTCAAAAGTAAGTGACAGAGATTTGAAAACACTAACACCTCAGTATGATTTCACACACTTACTTTGAGCTTATTTGGAAATTGCAAATATCAAGAGGACTTACCCAAGTATGAGGAACTGTCCCGGAGCCGGAAGACCAACCTGGATGGAATCTTTTAACAGAAGCAGCAGTGCTGCCCAGCTATCTACTAAGCTAGTCACCGGGATCCTAAGAGAGAGCAGTCATGGCAATGAGAACAGTATCATCTCCCTCAGGTATTCCCCATTTTATTCCTACCTCACAGTTCTCCTGTTAGAATTTGTGAATCAATATTCACACAGGTTCTTTGGTTTTTCATTTCATATTAGGTGGCTACATCAAATCATTAAGAAGAGGAGGAAGGCAGAAGAAAGGTATACTCAAAAGACATGTTTTTCAGTTCAAGGTTGGAGTGCTACCAATGACTTACAGCACAATTAAGATCAGCTTTCCTTGGGCAGATTTCCTGTAGGATTTTTAGGTGGGGGGGAAGAAAGGTGATGCAGAACTAGGGAACTCACAAAATAAATCTCTTTCTTTTTTCTCACACCTACAGTTCAAAGTCATTCTTTCTTCATGATTTATATTACACAGGCTATTTCTCATCCTAGGGATTATAAAAAGATGTAAAATATTCAAATTGTCCATCTGCTTCTTCATGACAGAAATAAAATTTAACTTCTTGTCTTACCTTTGAGTATAAGCATAGAAAAACTGCAACATGCAGACTTCCAGTGAAAGATGTTTCTAGAAAAAGATATGAAACCTGTGTCATCAGGAAGAAGAAAGTGACTTTTTTTTTTTGCTCACTTGCCAGGGCAAAACTGGCAATGCTATAATGTTACTGCAGTGTCTCAAGATATAGCTTAATTCATTAACAGAACATTACAAATGTCCATTTTGGCATTTCTCTATAAAGTCATTCTCTTTTTTTAATTTCCTCTTTCCCCACTTCCCTTTCCCACCTAAAAAAAAAAAAATCAACCAGATACTAGGGTATGCACCTGTTTCCCTAACGTAAGCATCCTATCCCCACAAACCACGGTCTTGTACAGAAGCAATAAACAGGATTCTGGAGTTGTTCAGTAAATGGTAATGACTTAAGGAGGTATGACTTCCCTCCAAAATTTCATCCACTATTAGATACCGTGAAAATTTTCACACTCTACTGCTCAACTTTGTGAACGAAGTACCCGTATCATCAGCGTTCTAAGCTTCATCAAGAGGACATTAAACAAATCAATAGCTTTTCTACAGTTTTCATACCTTATCCTTTGCTATGGCTGGAGGTTGCTTCAAAACTTCTTTCACTGTTTGTATAACAGTCTCCGTTCTCATAACACTGATAGAGCGAACTAGCTCGACCAGTAGAAGTTGTTCTTCACCTGCTGCAGGAATAACCTAAAAGAATCAAATGTATGTGACAGGTTATCATCATAGACAAAGCCTGTATAAAAATTAAGGCAGCTGGCCTCAAGGGATTGAAATGTTAGTAACTAACAGTTCATCCAGAGACTTGGAATCACTTATTCATTTCCTGAAGAATTCAGGAAGATTATTTCATTCTAAAATAAACTAGTATCTCACTGACAGTACAGTTGCTAATCAGAAATACAATGGAAATATTCTTGATATTTCATACTACATATTTTTTCACTGAAATGTCTGAATTTTCTCCTTACTGCTTCTGAATCACTTAAAGCTATTACCACGATTTGAAGTGACCACTGTAGTATAAACATACCTTTGTCCTGGAAGTATTTTTATTTTGCCTCCTTTCATTCCATACAAACGCAATAGCAGCCATGAAGTGAACACCATGATTCATTGAAATTGGACCCAAAAGTTCGAGAATCTGCTGCCTCAAATTCTGAAATGTGGAAGAACACCACACACACACCTTTAGATAAGCACGTCAGCATTATGTTCAAAACAGCTAGCTATAAAGCCACGCTTGGATGATAACCGTCACTAGCTTTTATAAAAATGGAAGGATGCACTCAGAGGGGGTTCATAAAGCTCTATTCTACATCTGGTACTCTTGAATCATTTTATTTATGACTAAGACAAGGGAAGATAAAATACACTCGTTAAATTTGCAAGTGGTAATGAAGTGGGAAGCAACTGATGAACTAAATATTATCTGACAAACTCAAAAAGCATCCTGGAAAAAGATAAGATGCAATAAAGGGTTGATCTTTGTGTGCCAAGTTAGGGATAAAGAAATTCCGTGATTCAGGATGAGAAACTATTTAGATAGCAGTGCTACAGAAAAAGTTTCGGGATTATAGCAGATCACAAACTAACCATTATGAATTGCAAGGAATGGGAAAAGAGCATTCATAAATAGCAACACCTTATGAAAGACACTAAATATTTCCCCTGAAAGAAGACACCACATACCAAGTCCAGTTTTGGACACCTTACTTCAAGAAATATACCACAAACTGACAGAATGCACACTATAAAAAGAAGGATTAGTGCTATGGAATATGACCTACAAGAAGGGGCAGGAATGAGTTTGTACACAGCCAGGAGAAAAACATGCAAGTGGAGATATAACAGTTATCAAATGCGTGCAAGGTAATTGGGAAGAGCAAAGGAAGATGATGTCTATGTCTGCCACAAACAGTGATGGACTTGCTTTGTAGCAAGCAAGATGAAGATTAAGAAGTAGGAGTGGTGGGGAAATCCTAAAAGAACGAACACGTTGCTCTGGGAGATTGAAATATTCACTGTTGAAACTCGTAAGGACTTGGTTTTTAAGCATGTCAGAAGTTATTGAGGCACACCTGGGTCAAGAAATATATTTCCTGAGCTGTCATCTTGACCTGTTTTCTATGACAGGAAGATTTTAGACAAAAATGCACTTTCTACCCGTTTTCTGAAAGTCATTTTTACCTTGGTCAGAGATACTTCAGTAGGAATTGTCTAAGCTTGCAGGAAACTGCTGTATACGATCCCAGAGCTTGACTATACGCTTTCAGCACTTGCCAAGAGCGTGGTTGCCAAAGCAACCTAGTTGTACTGAGGCTTAAAAAGCTTGTTTATACTTTAGACACACAATTCTGTAGAGTTCCACAGTTTTGTGCACTTCTAACCACATCCACAAGCTCCAAGGCAGCTACAAAAGCATGACCTGAAAGCATTGCGGTGAAAAAGTAAAATAACCTACCCTGATGCTACACTGAACGAGTGTGGTTTAGACCAGACGTTTTCATATACAGGACATGTTGAATGCTCTTTTGAATACTATGGATTTGGGCAAAATAAAGAAGACTGGGATTTACAGAAAAGTTCCTGTTTAACAGAGTACAAAAGCTTATTCTTTTTTCACAGAAGCAGCATAATATTATAGCCCATCAACAAGTACAGACCCTCTTCCTTTCAGTGAGTAGGAATTCCTATAGGCAGCACAAACACGACTATGGATGCTGCCTGTGCAAAGACATGGAATCTTATGTAAGTTATTTTTTTATTCCTTCAATCGGAATGACAAAGGTTGAAAAGGATGTAACAGCACCAGCACAAACAGTATCTGATAGTATTCAGATTAACTGATGAAATTTTGGTTTAAAACATTTCAAATTTAAATTAGCATTTCCTATTTAATAATGTGAAGTATAAGAAGTTTGAACTGCTTCCAGTAAGAGGGCTAGGCAGCATTCCTAGTACAGTCCTATTTGACCCCTTCTCAGGTTCTCCTCTTCTTTACTATTACTAGTTCACTATCTGCTAGTACTAGACGTTTTAAGAGGAGAGTTCTCTTTTGTTAAGATTTTACATTAATAACTTCTGTCTTTTGAGGCATAAAAGCATGGCTTAAATTTTTTCGGGATGGATTTCATTTTCCTTGTAGAAAGCAAAGAGGTGAGACGTTGTCTTTAATTGATACACTCAAGTTCAAAAGCAGATGCAACACCCATTTACAAAAGCCTTGTTTGTGGGGTGGGTGAGTAGATGAGGACAAAGGTATTAAAACTTAATTTACACTTAAGGGAATGGGATTGGATTTAGTTTGACAACAGTACTAATGAACAACTTAAACAATATTATTCCTGATATTCTGACCTTTGTTGACCCAAGATTAATAGTGGTAATGGATGCAGCAGCAGCAGCAGTAGTTTTCTCCGAAGAATCTGCAAGGTGAAGGATGCTCCACAGCAAAGTCACAGAAGACATGATCATATGCAAGATAGACAAGATCCCATTGCGTGCTTCAATCAAGTGCTTCTGATCTACGTTAACCAAAAGCTAGCGGATTTGAAGGGGAGAGAGGAGGAAGGGCATTAAATATTTACATAGATAGAATAAGTAAAACAGTGTAAATTGAGACTTAACAGACATGGAAGCTTTCCTTAACTCTTTTTCAAAACAGTTTTTCAATAATTCTTACAGTATGTACAGGTTTTGAGTCTATTAAAAATAATAATTACAGAATCTTTTGACTCAGCTGTACAATATCAAAGGTATTCTGAGGATGTGAGGTCTCATGTCTCCAGCAATCAATTTTTATCATCTGCCTACACCTTTGCAAAATGATTATTTCAGAATTTTAAGTGTAACTACTACTCTAGGCAAAATTATTTACCTGCACAGACAACAAAGACTTTTCACTTACTTTTAAATGAATGGAGGGCAAAGGGGTATAAGAACAAAAGGAAAAATAAAAAGCAAAAACAAGTCTGCGGAGAGAGCAGGACAAAAATTTTCTTGTGGAATCTGGGCCAAATTCTTAACAGATACTATAGTCAGAATATCAGATCTAAAAATATTGTTTGACTAAAAAGACAAATTTGAATATACGGAAGGAGCAGAAACAGAATGTTTTGACATATTGCAAGATGAACACAGTCCAGCCAGAAAGCAACAGGACAGGCAGCAGTCTGGGAAGTTTCACAAAACAAAGCCAGCTCCTAAAAGTGGTATTTTAGAGGTCTGAAAGTTAAGGAATTTCTACTTTCATTACTTCAGGGTAACAAAAAAAAACCCCCAAAACCAAACCAAACCAAAGAAACAAACAAAAGAAATCTAAGACTATTCACTTAAAAGTATAATTACTAGAAAATTGTTTTTCTGTTTGAGATGCATATATTATAAATAAAAAACATAGTGAAGACAATATATTTGGTATTTTTTCCACTCAGATCTTCATATCTGCTAATATAATCACAGTACTTAATTTGACATGTACTGCATAGCAACCTCTCAGACACCCAGATAAGTTTACCTGATGATACTGCGTAGATGGATCCAGGAGGCAGTAATGAATTATTGTTGTGATCCCTTCTAACAAAGTAAGAACCATATCTGGGGGAGTGACTGATGCCATCCAGAGAGGCCTAAAATAGGAGATTTATTTTTTTAAAATGGGTTAATCTGATTGTAAAGGAATTCAACACAAGCAAATCTGTTTAACAAGGTTATACACCTCTACGTACACATACCTGTTATCAGATAATCCTGTTTCATATTTATACTGCTGAATTAAATTATCCAAGTTCCTGCAGAGCTGAAGGGTCACTGAAACAACCACCCTTTGAAGAACTTTTCCCATGTAAGGCAACGTAGAAGTGATAAGGCCAATCCACTGGGGATGCATTTTACAGGCACAGTGCTGGTGTAAAGCTCGTATCACTGCGCAGAGAAACATGCCTTGGCAGGTTATTGGCTGGGAATGCAAATACTGAAGAGAAGTCATCGGCTGCTGGGGACCAATGTGCTCCAAGTCCGTTATGACAAAGTCAAAACCTGTTTCGTTTTCCTCAGGCACAGTCATTACTCTGTGTTCCAGCACAATCAGCCGCTGAAGTACTTTTAAAAGCTGTGACTGCAGAGTACTACCATTGTCAAATTCATCTTCAGAAAAATTTATAAGGCTGTCTTCAGAGAAACCTTCTTCTACAGCCACTATGTTTTTTCCAGCCATCTTTTCACTGTGCCACTTCTGTGCACTGAAGATAGAAGACAGCAGACAATGCAGGATCACTTTCTGAACCTTGCACTTGGACAACATGTCAGAAATAAAACTAGGGAAGCCCTTTGCAGAGCTTTCTATCACTTTTGCCAACTCAGCAAAGAGAAGTGTCAGAATTTCTATGCTCATCATTTGCATATTACGGTTTCCTATTAGGTCTTGCGAGGTTACTTTAACATGAGTCGGATAGTGGCTCCGCATATAGTATAAACACAAGGAGATAAGAATTTCTATGTACATAGAGCTCCGAAAGTTATGGTTAGAATCAACTGGAATGTGGCTATAGAAATCCTTGCCCATAACAGATATTCGATGCCTGGCTAGAAGATTCTGGAGCAACGAAAGCTGAGGAGTGTATGCGTTGTTGACACTGGTAGTGGAGATAGCACTTACAAAAGCTGAGGGATTTGTTTTCAGGATTGCTTTAACTGCAGAAAAAGCATACAATGTCCTTGAAGAGTCATACAGCTGGAGATAAAGCAGCACATGTTGATACAATGGATGGATATTAAAGTTGGGAGATTTTCGCATTCCTGGGGACCCCACATCACTTTCTATTTCTGAAATTTCTCCTTCTCCACAACTGTACCAGTTTTCTAAATCAAGACCATCACTAAAGAAGACGTTTGTTTGTTTAAGCTTTTCTGTTTGTGCTTTCTTCTTCTCTTCATCCTTCTTTTTGGCTATTTTTACCTTAGGTTTTGCACCTGGTTGCTTACCAGCCTCTTTTACAATTGTTTCTTTTTCTGACATTTTTTCTGGTAGCTTTCCTTTAAAGTTGAACTGAATACTACTGTGGCTTCGCTTTCTGGACTTTGATTCAGTGGAAGCAAGAGTGAGATCAGAAAGGGATTGCTGGCTTTCTGCAATACAAGGTGAAGAGTTATTTCTTGAAATTTCATCTCGTAAGCTCTCAAGCCCAGTCTCAGTTGAGGCCGACAGCAATTGGGAGCTGTCATTACTAAGCAAACTACTCCGGCTACTTTGAATATTTTGATCTTCATTTTTTGTCACCTCTATAGAGTTATCCAAAGGACTGAATTTACATGAAGTATCCTCAGATTGTAGACTATGTTTAACTGGTTCAGACTCTTCTCCGAGACCGCTTACAACTTTGCATATAAGATCCGTAACCACCTGTTGCACAATTTCATCAGGTGAGTCTTCTCTCAGAGTCTGAGAGCTATCTTGAGCACTCAGGCTTTCTGTTTCCACTTCGTAACTGATGTTGTCTCCAGTAGATGACTGAGAACAGCCAGAGTCAGAACTCTGCAGTATTTCAACTTGATGGTCAGGAAGGTCAAAGTCAGACACAACCATTGGTATGGTCTCACTGCTGGTACTTAACAAGGAAAGCCTGTCACTCAGAGGGTTGACAGTCAGGCTGAAGTTCTCCATTTCATCCATAGCAAGTTGTTTTTCATTGCTTTCTTTAGGTATAATAAGTTGTCCTTGGCTTACAGGCACATGGGAAAATGCTTAAAGAAAAACACAAAAAAGGATTTACACACATAATATTTTGCTCTTCAGAATAAGAATTTAGAATTAAATTTGAGAATTTAAACTATTATCGAGACTTCAAATTATAAAGGCATCGTAAATAGTGTCTTTCCACTTCACAGCAGAAAAAAAAAGTTAACATGCAAACAACACACATTTACATAACCAAAGCAAGATTACTTTAGCAGTAGACCTTAGCAAAACAACAAAATTCTCCCATGAAATCTTATGCAGTCTTATCTGCTTGTGTTTTCATAAAAAAGAACTATTGGTATATTAATAAAATTACACAACACATGCAAACACCTCCAAACCTTATCAGTATGTTTTCGGCAAGTCCCACATCAGTGGTCCTAATTCATAAAACCATTTCTTTTCTTGGTTAAGCTTCAAGCCATATTCTTAATTTCTACTAAAGTTCAGTAATACACAAGAAAATGCTCCACATTAAAATACTTGCGTATCATCTTAACTTGAGAACAATAAAACTTCAGCGATACTTGGGACATTCATACTTGAGTTAGAAAAAACATGCACAAATAAGCAGTAGCTATTCCAGCACTTTGTTTTGTGAGCAACTCAAAAAATTCTACTAAATTTTTAATGCTGAACGCAAATAACAAATAAATTAAATAAGGAACTTCCTACAGTCTTCTTGTGTACATACCATCAGCACAGCTAAACTTCTGCATGAAGTGCTTTTCATTTTCTTCTTCAGGGTGACAGGGAGATTTAGTCCAGTAACATTCAGCCTGTACTCGCTGAACAGAAACTCTCTGAGTTTTTGGATGGAGAAGCAATAAGAGCAAAGGTTCAAGAACCCTTGCAATATCATGTCTTTGAAGCACTTGATTTAACCAGGCTTGTCCCACTGACCACGTAGATCCATCCAAGCTATTAAGGCTGTCCAGCATGATAAACAAAGATCTAGAATACAAAGAAGAATGAACCTAGAACAAATTCTACACTAGTCACAGAATAATCCAGTTTTAATCTGATATACGATAAATTTCAACATGTCAGAACATACTCCAGTGTCTTATCCACATAAAAGAGTATTTTCTTTGGAATTCGAACTTTGCAACCTGAAGTTTTACATTTTAGTCGAGCCTAATGAAGAAATGGCCAGGAAGAGCTAGTAATAAAGTCAGTTAAGACAGCTGCTCTAATAGTAGCAGTTGTATAGCCAGTTCAAATATTTGTACAGCTAGCAGCACAACAAGCTTTGGTTGCCTACTAAGTGCCAGTGCAGCACAAAAAGATAAAACTTTAAAAAGCCAATTCACTGAGATGCATGGGAAAGAGATGATAACTTATTCAAAGATCTTTTCTTCAGAAATGGAGAAGAGAAATATACTTGACAAATCAGCAGCTCCTACTGCCATTATTTTCTTCTTTTAATACTTGTAGCCTTTAGAATCCTTTCCAGACTTGGGAAAAACAATATATATA
>VZSC01004874.1:409127-460576 GCA_013398225.1 Steatornis caripensis
ATACATTAGGAATTTTAGATAAGCACTTTTCCATAACATTTGTGCTAGCTGAGGAAGACAAGAGTAGTTCAGAGTCTCGATCATCCAGTTTTTCCTAAGAAGGTAGTCTGATACTAGAACGCAAAACAGAAATCCTCTGCTGCTTGCCATAAATGACATCTTACACAAAACACACAGATTGAATAAAAGAATTTTCATATCTTAGTGCTTACTTGCAATTTTGTTCTTAAGCTTTCTTAGCTTTACTGTTACTTTCCATCTGCATATAATTCACTTCTGGGTTGACTTCTCTCTCCTGCTTTTTATTTTATTTTTTACCGAATCACATCAAGAACTCAGATACTACATTCAATATACACAAATATTTTAACCACAATGCTAGTCAACAAATCACGTGACCATTTCTGTCCCACTCTTTACAGCTACCAGAAAAAAATTGCAGCTTACATAATTATAATTGTGAAAACAATTTTGGTTAACACAAATTCGTTTCTTGTCCTCCTTCCTTGCTCTCACAATTACACTGTAGTTCTCCATTTTCTAAACACTCTGTGCTGCCAGTATAATGTAGTTAAAGATTTTGAAGCAAAAGTATTTCAAATGAATCATGCTTGCAGTCACCAACCTGTCAAAGGTACGGCCAAAGGAAGATGACTTGTTAATATGAAGGTCGCGGGTAAGATGCCATAGCACTGCAAACTTTGCATGAGCTTCCATTCTTATTTTCTGTGGACCAAATTATAAATTAGATCTATCAGAATACAACAGCCTCTGATAAGAACTCTAAGAAAAAAAGAAGAGGTATACAGCAGCTTAAAAGATACAATGAAGTTATTCAAATTAACTTTTTAGGCTGTGTGTTCAAATTCTATTTTCTAACATTAGAAACAGTAATAGGTAATAATAGGTCTCTAGAAACAATTTAGTAGCATGAAAGGATTCTCCCCCAACTTAACTTGGCTGCCTTAGTTTCAAAGTTTAGCTTGAAAAAGTTTTAAGTACTTAATGTGATAGCTTGAACAATACTTATTTTACTCTCACAAGTTGCACAGCTCTGTTTTTAGTGAGTTTATCCATATGTACCAAGACACTAGAAGAGATCATGAAGAGAGAGCAGGAAGAAACATGCAAGCTTTTAAATATAAAAACTCAAGCATAAAGGGGCAGAAAGAAGAGGCAGACAAAGAAGAGAAAATTTTAGATATAGTGTCTGGAATGATGGGATTAAACACAGTATTCATGGAAATAAGGCCATGAAAATAAGTTGGCCAGAAGGAGACATTAGAATTTTCTAGCTAGATATCATGTAGCTAGAGTTCATCACTAACATGTCAAATTTAGCTCTGGAACTTAAGAGTTTTACTCGGACAAACAGGACATGCTTACTGCCCAAAGGACTTCTAATGACTATTAATAACATGCAGAATATTTAATGGTGAAAATGGTATTAAAGTAACAATTTTTATGCCTCTATCTCTTTACTGTGGCAAAAAGCTATTCCAGCAAGGCTGTAAACAATGGTAAATGCCATGCTATGACACAAATACATGGGTACATGTACTAAAGACAGCTTTACTCAAGAGACAAGGAAGCTACTAAGCAGCTGTAGGAGTTAACAAAAAAAAGCACAGCTATCAGGACAGTTATACTGAATAAAACATGGACGTCACTTTCAAATACAAAAACTAAGTTAGTAGATGATAAGCAGAGACAAGAGGACAAAGATTTTCACTTGTTTCTTCTTAAAATATACGCGTATAGGAAGGAAAAGTAGGTTTACTTACCTCTAATCAAAATGAGACCAAACTAAAACCTGTTAACATTACTGTCACAATCTGGCATTCTTGCAGACTTAATTTACAACAGACACCTTAAGAAGCTTTGCAACAGCTAATACAATAAATATCTGCCACAATAACAAAAATTTTAAGTAAAAGCTATAAAAACTGAAGATTACAGAAAGGACACAAGACAGATCACAGCAGATGTAAACTGAAAAAAAATAAGCAAAACCCAAAACCAGAGAAACAGCAGCATCTATTTAGAAAAAATATGCTTCTCACAGGAAAAAAACCCACAACACTGCTGCAAAATATATACAGTTACACAAAACAATGCAGAAGTATCTGCTGAATAAAGAGTGAAAATACCAATTCTCAAATACATACAGATGACTCTATGTAAGCCCCTGCAATCCATGCTGGGAAGACATAAGAAATTACTGTTTTCACAGTAAGGCTGGCAGAAATGAGTGCCACATCCAGAGTCACAGCAGTTCATAGACCAGCTTAATAAGTGAAACTATAAATCGTCGGCAGTTTTGTCAATATGACAAGCTGTGGACTGCAGTGATTGATGGACCGGCTCACATTCACTTTTGTTGACCTGGTTACTCTCTGGCAAAAAAGTAAGTGCTTCTGAAGTCACACAACTATGAGTTGCAGAGTGTGTAAGCAAGTAATTCTCTATCACTCAGTCTGTTGGGGCTATGAAAACAGTTTGTGTATCTAAAGTTTAAAGCACTCAAAGGCCTCAACTCAAATGTCAAACTAACAGCCTCCATCTGAAACAAATTTCTCAGGAAGAAAAAAAGAAGATAACAGTATCTGTCATGACAAGTAGAACTCCCACTAGCAACAGTAAAAGCTGTTGAATCATGTGCTATACGAAGCATGTGCTTCATATGTTGGAAAGCAGAACATAACTTCTGATAAGAGATAAAGTCTCCTACATAAGCCTGTTGCTGAATCCTGAAACTACATTCTAGCAGGAAACTACAGAGGCTCATCACAAACTTAAAAGAAACACCGCTTGTCAATAATTTGAATATCTACCAGCTTAAAGATTTTGACAATACTACTTTACTTGCATTAGCTAAACTGAGAGCAAAACAGAAGTAACCAATAGGATGGCCAAGATCACTTCTAAAAAGTTGCCATCGGTGAGATAAGAGACCTTTGAGCAGCCATAAAGAATAGGAGAAATCCACCACGTTGGGTCATGAGCAAACATTACAACCTGTGGTAACAGAACAGGAGAAAAGACAAGTGACAAAGTATTAACAAGAAACCAAATGGCATTATCAGAGGCAAAGAAACAGCTCTCTGATGGCTTGAGAGGCTCCGCTCAAATTTTAGTCCATGGCTTTTGACATGAGACAGAAACAGAAAGTAAAGACCTTCAAGAAAAGAGTAGCCTCAGTGGCATATTGCAAAGAAGTGCACAGACAACTCACAACCCAGCTGCCACGTCAGTCAGAGCAGAGTAGGCAAGCACACTTCCCACAAGCACACAGATGCACAGAAAACCGGCAATTACTCTTAGAGCAGTTTATTTGTTGCCCTCTAGAACTGGCAAACATGGCAGAAACAGTCAGAATTCTAAACTTTTAAGAACACGTAACTAGACAAGAAAGGGGCTGCATGAGATTGGAAAAGAACTGTACAGAAGCCTCTCTTCATTGAAAGTACGTAGTTACTGCAATTCCAACTCTTCCCAACAGGGGAAAAGAATCTCACAAAAACACTTTAGCTGGAAATAATTAACCGAGACAAACCGTCAGAAGATAGAGCTAAGAAATATATAGCACAACTCTTGGGATCTGGAAATAAATTAAAATCTTATTAATTACAAGCTGCTTTTCTGTCTTATATTTACATTAACTCTTACAAAAAGGGTCAGAATCAGATAATATATAAAAATGGTCAGAAAGACCAAAAAAACTCCAAAATTCACTGCTGCTTAAAAGAGAAAGGGAATTAAAGTTGAAGCAGCAAATTAATATCAGTACAGTAGACTCATAAGGATGTGTCTCACAGAAAAGGAAAGGAATTGAAAACAGATCTCAAACTGTAAAAAGGTGGTGGTGATACAAAGAGAAAGGCAGTAAGGACACCTCAGTTGAGAGAAAAGAGAACGCAAAAGGATAGAAAGACAGACACATGACTGTTTTAAGAAAGAAGCGATCCAACCCCACCATCAAGAAAAGCAACAGAGACATGGTGATGACAATAACCTGCCTGTTGCTCCTTCTCCAAGTTCTGTGGAGGAAAGGAAGCAGGAAGTCTAGGTGCTACATCACGACAATTTATTCGACAAGATGCAAAAATTAGATGAAGTAGGAGGAAGGCACACCAGAGGACTGAACTACAGTTGGCTGGGACACAGCAAAAGAAAGTGTGTTTAAAGGTGACGGAGCTGTCACAGGGAAAGAAGTGTGGTCAGGACAACTGGAATGGAGTCCAGAAAACCTGTATTGAATTACTATCATTACAAACACTTCTCATAGGTTTGCAAAACACCAAGACATCATGAAAATAGGGCTCAACTACTACAGACATAAGGTTAAGGTTTCTTGTGAGTGGGAATACAGGAAAGAGAGTGGAGAAATCTGATGTTCTGCATGGAAGTAAAAGATAAGAGTATTTTTAACGTTTGAAACAATCAACATAGGGCAACATTTTTTCAATACTGAAGTTGTTTATGCCCTCCTCTGAAGCACCAAGACCTTTTTCTAAATGTATTTCTATAGTTATATACTTATCTTTTTGTAAATATATGAACAACTTGCCTTGTCTCTGTGAGTCAGTTGCTGACTAATAACATCTTCACAAATGCTAGANTGAAGAACTCTGATGTTCTGCATGGAAGTAAGAGATAAGAGTATTTTTAATGTTTGAAACAATCAACATAGGGCAACATTTTTTCAATACTGAAGTTGTTTATGCCCTCCTCTGAAGCACCAAGTCCTTTTTCTAAATGTATTTCTGTAGTTATATACTTATCTTTTTGTAAATATATGAACAACTTGCCTTGTCTCTGTGAGTCAGTTGCTGACTAATAACATCTTCACAAATGCTAGAAGACGGAACGAGGTTGTGCAGCTGGTAGAAGAGCTCCACACTCTTCTGATGATGCTGAGGAGTTCCATCACCCAACTGGTCCCAAAGAGTTAAAGCTATATGCTTTGTACATGAAAATAAAAGTTGCAAGAGACACAAGTGAATGAGTATCGTGCTTTGTTTTGCTCTAGACTACGTTAAACTCCATGCAATGATGGGAGACATTACATCTGATGACACCACACAACCAACAGGCAAGCTATAAAACTGTTCTTTTTTGTTCATATGAGCATAAGGAACTGTTGAAACACTGCAGTAACTTACTACTTTAAAAATTCCCATTAGGACTCAGAACTCACAGGCATGTCCAGAAATAAATTTGCATCAAAATATAATTAATTATGTAATAACCTGCTGATTATCTTTTGTAAATGATTTCTTACAGAAATTACATGAATGCAGAGATTGTGGTTTACCAGAGTCCTATATTATGCACATCTCAGTTTCATACCTTTACCAATTAAAGATGCTATTCGATCAGGTTTTATTTATATTTTAAAAATACTCATTCAAACAAGGATTTTAACCCAAGCAGTCAGTAAGACAATCACAGTGGGAAGACTTACTATGTATTTTCGTTTAGAGTCTAACCCGGGTTACAACTGTTACCAAAATACTCAGCATGAAAATTTGGTTTACCACACCAAGGATGTTCAAGTGGCCAAGACTGTCAGTCTTTACCAGCCAGGAAAAGAAGTCTAAAGAAAACAGCAACGATACACTGCATTGTACCTTGAAGAAATCTGTCTTTTCAGCCATATATCTCAGATTGCCTGCAGTAAGAGGAGGTCTGATGACCACAGCCACTCTTCCCTGGTTGGGGCTAAGAGACTGAGCAGTTTCCACACTGTTCAGATTTTCTCCAGTGACGAGAGCAACAGATTGAGTCAATCCAACCAAGTCCATCACAAGGGAAATAGTAACACCCTGAACACTGAAATCACTTGCTTGCTTGCAAGCATTCATTAAAGTCTGCAGCCACAGTGGAGGCTGTACTTGTTCACAGTCTGAAATACAAATCACAGATGATACAGTCATTTAACAACTTTAAATATTTTTAATTTTTCCTCTTTTATCCCATAACCATATGCACTATTGTTCTTTATCTTTCATATTTCAACCTGCCCATTGTATGGGTTTAGGAAAAAGTATGCTTGAGAAAGATACTTCTTGATGTCTTCTCTATCTTTACAATAATCTAATTGAGAATGCAATAGTGTATCACTTCAAACATTCAGTAACCAAAAATAAATAGGAAAAATTGAACAAGAGAAAAATTTTATGGAAATGCATTCACATGATTTCATGTTTTAAACAAAACTGTATTTTTAGTAGTTTGCACATCCTTTCACTCACTTTCCTCCTCCAGGAAAATCTTGGCCAGCCAGCAAGCCTTAACATTGCAGTCTGTAGTCTGGAATAATTGTGTCATTTTATATATATTACAATAATAAAATATATATTATATATATAAAATATGGATACTAAAATATACCTACATACAGAATTATTTACAGATAAATTTAAGCTGGCAAAAAATATAGGGATTTTCCTGGCAGCACTTAAAGTTGACAGGGAACTTTAAAGCATCTGTGAAAACTGGTGTTTTGGGTGGCAGAAACTCGAAACTACTAGGTCATATTCTGCTTTCACTTCAGGCAGTTGTTTTCCCCTTCTTACCGTCCCCTCACTTAATACTGTACACTGGCCTGATAATACAAGTGTCTTTCTCTGAAGTTCACAGTCAATTCTCCAAGTGAACAACGCACTCTTATTTTAGAGGTACCAAAGTACTTTTTCTTAAAACTTCAAAAGGACTCTACTGATAGTGTTCCTAAAACAAGCAAATGCTTCTAGAATCAGACACAAACGAAGCAGTGTTATTTAACAGGCACAAATACGGTATCTATTTAGAATTAAGATGGCTATGCAGTTCCTAATTTATATCCACAATAGTTAATTTTGCAATGTAAATTGGAGTCTAAATATACCTAACAATTCCATGTAGTGTTCTAGAGTTTACAGATATAAACATTATTCTGAGCTTGACTCAGTGCCCTTTTTAATTTCTTCGATTAAAAATAGCATGCGTTTATCTGAGAAATTAAGCATACAGCAGAATTTAAGTACAATTATGTTCTATCAATATCAGATTAATTGGCTCCTTCAAATAAACAGACTGATGACTCTCACCATTGATTAAAGGCAATTGGGTCACATCACTAATGCAACCCATCAAAAAATACGTTCCAAATTTAGGAAACCTTTAATAAAAACAGCCTCTGCAGCAGCAGAAAGACATATCAACAGATGAAGAAAAGGTTGGTGCGCAAATTATGGTAACTACCTTCTCCCATTCTCTGTTCCACCGGCATTCTCTGTTATGGGAAGCAGGCCTCCCAGGACAGCTATGCAGCCCCATTCCCATCTGCCCTGCCATTCTGTACAACGGGTCTTTACAACTGAAACAAAATCTTTCCCGTTGATTTCAACCACCTACAATTTATGCTTATTCCTCAAGGTCACACTGTTTAATAGACTGCAAATGCAACATCACAAACGGGAAGGTTCAGATGATGCACGAGCAACGCAAATTACAATATTCAACAAAGTGAAAAGGATTCCTAGAATCACTGCCTTCATATGAGGCACATACTACTCACCCTCTACAAGCTTTCTGCTTTAGAGTTTACAAGGCAGCGATAATCAGAAGCGCTATATACGCAGAAAACTAATAAGCAAATAGCTGATTTTTAAAATATCTTTAGTCTTCTGCCACAACACTCATTTGTAGGCTGCTAGTGTTCGGAAATAAAAAATAAATAATCGCATTTTTCAGGGTCATGCTATAGAAGCACAAATATCCTGTGCTAGATCTTTTACAAAATGTAGGACCCCTTTATCAATTAAGGGTACTGCAATGCTGAACAGCTGCAACTCAGTTGCCTTCAACTGACGTAAATATTTCATATGTCTGGGTCTCAAAAAGTCAAAGATTCTGCTCCTGGCTGTAAGACACACACAACATGTCTTAAAGACCACAGGAATATAAGAAGCAGCCATGTTAAACTAAGGTGGTGTTTCCAAAAGCCAAAAATGAATTTATTTCCAAGCAGTTCTCACTGTTTAGCCATTAATAGATTTTGAAAGTTGCGGATAAGAACAAAAAGCTGCAACCATGGAGTTTCCTAGAAAAAAAATAAAATCATAGAAGAGGACTGTGACAGCAGTCAAAATTATTGTAACTACTTCCTGCATGCTCCAAGCATATCCAACCATGATACCATTTTAAGGCAGCAACTCTCAAGCTACAGACCAGATGTAGAACCAAAATTAGACTTTACAAACTGTGAAAAGGATTCTCCATCTAAAATGTCACATTTTAGAGTAATCGAGAACTGTTAACATTTTAATAGCATTTCTGTATCTGAATGCATTCACCTATCTCTGAACACATTAACACTTCACAAAACCCACTGTTTTTATTTTGCTTTCTAATGCAGCTGTAGTTAGATGTTTGCAGGAACTGTTCCTTTAATAGCAGCAAAGTAAAATTAATTTCTTATCTGGCATGATTTTTATTGGATAGAAGCTTATAATGTCCATGTATTGCACAAAGTGATCAATGTGCACATCAACCCAAAATTGCTAAAATGAAGCTAAAAAACATACTTGATGTCAGCTGTGGCTATTACAAAATATGACAAAGAAAACATAGTGAATCTGTACAGTAAACAGGAACATCTAACAATCTGGATTAGACTCTCAGACTTCACTTTGCACAATTTATATTTGTCACCCCAATATTAACTTGTGTCAAATCCCATGCCAGCAATATTCTTAAAATCTATGAGAAAATAGTTTAGTTTCCAAAAAGCAAATCAATTGACATGGAAGGAAACTTCTATTTCTGAGAGGAACAGCAAATAGCAACACACAAACCATGAACACTATTATTTTAAATTTCTTTTGGGAAAAAAAAAGAAAAAACAAAGAAGAAGAGTGCAACTTACCAACTTCAGGCTTCCCTGGATGTAATTCCGAAGTACGGTTTCCTTCAGCAATGTAAACGGGAAAGCTTGAACATTCAAGATACAGCTGACAAGCAGCAATAAAGGCTGGAAGGTATTCTTTTGGTGTTTTTTTCTTGTTTGTTTTCTTCACCTTAGCATCACTTTGTGATTCTCTGTCCCATTTTGCGGTCTGTCCTTGCTCTCTAGTGGGTTCTACTGGAAGCTCTGCCCCTAAGGGCTGAGACAAGGAGTTACTCTGAATGATATACAGGTTGATAAATCTGGTTAAAAACTGTTGGACATACTCCAAACAGCACTGCATTGCAGTCTTTTGTATTGTTTTCCCACTTCGACTTGCTGTCCCCTGGGTCATTACGGAAGGAGGCTGTACAATGGTTTCCTCAGATCCCACAGTTGATGCTGTCTCAGTCTCTGAGGACGTGCTACCAACAACAGGAATGCTAGGCGCACCATGACCTTCATTCAGTGCTCTATCAATGTCATCAGTTATATCTGCCTGGTATTGTACAAACTCAGTGAACCCACTTTCTGATGATCGACTGCTTGGAGGATTTTCACCGTCTTCAAACACATCATTAGGATTTTCAAGTGAAACTGACGGCACCTGAGTGAGATTAAAGTTTAATAATTGTTCAAAATGGGTTATTTAGATCCTAGTGAGAAAATAATTATTTGCTTCACCAATTTTATTCCACAGTTTTAAATCTATTCATATAAATTCATTCTATGCAAAATGGTGTTTGGTGTTTCACTAAGCTTGCCAGAACAAGCTAACTATTAAAAAAAAAAGGTTTATCAAGTAAAACATTTTAAACATTATTGCTTTTACTATTTTCTTTGTATCATAATGATGTCTATTTTTTACGAAAGCAAGTTGAAATGCATAAGCACAGGTATTATTAATTTATACAGATACATAAACCAAAATATTCGTACATCAAAGAAAACCCCTCACTTTCAGCAAGAAGCAGGATATTGAATTATGTTGCTTATGGTCATTTTAGCTAGCAAGATTCGTTTAAAACTTTAGATTTTAGCATTCTTTACAAAAGGACAAGATATTTATCTGTCAATCAGAAATTGCTGCAGTGAAAGGAGTAAAAAATGCCTGCAGGCAAAGGAGACAAAAAGGAGAAGTCAGCCAAGAAGAATGGGAAGACTCGAGAGAGTAAGAAAAAGTATACACTTCTCTGATCATGCTTTTGAAGTTGCCACTGTACAAGTAAATAATCACAGTAGATATTAAATTACTTTAACCTAATAACTGTTTAGATACACTACTAGTAGAATATATACTGGTTTAGATATACTGTTTAGTTATACTACTGGTAGAATATACCACAACTATTAAATTCTTGGCTCATTAGGAAGGCAGGATCAGTGTCATATAACATTATACTAAGTTGTCAATATACCTTAAAAAAGTGAACTGTGGAGCTGTAAATGAAGAATAAAATCTTTCATAAACCAAAAAATATTTTTCCCACTTCAACATTTATACGAATAAAGCTAGCTCAGTTTCTCAAAAAAATTTATGCTCTTTAACTTAAGAAATTGTTTATTAAATGTGGATGGAATTTAAATTCATAGATGTATATATGGTACAACTTTAACTAGCATCTTTCTGTTTATATACAAATTCTGAGATTTGGAAGTTGGGGATTTCTTTCAAATACAAAGTTATAAAAGAAGAAATAAACTTTCATTTAAAAATCAATAACCATTTGCAACTAGAAAGAAAAAAATTATCTCCTAGAAAAAAGAAAGAAGGGTTGTTCCAGCAACAACAGTTCTTCATGATACATTGTGCACCGTAATTCCTCATCAGTTCAGAATATGCACAAATATGAATGATTTCTACTCAAGAAGAACCCATAGAGGCATTCTGGGCTGCTCTAACCCCTTATAGACTTGTTGAACTGGTAGCCCAGTCTCTGCTTCCTGGTGAGAATGTGAGGTGAACAGGGAAACAAACAGACGTGCATGGATCAATGGGACTAAATGCAGGTAAAGAACATCTAGCTACCTTACTGGCGATGGCATATGTTGCCTGAGATCTAACAGGCTCAAAAGTTGTCCTGCTGTCTGACATCCTAATCACTCACCATCTTAAATACAGTATTTGAACATAACCTACACATCTGAGTAACGTTTTCACTAATAAATAAAACCAGAGACATCATTATATACAGTGAATTATATCTTGCTTTACCAGAGATGGAGCAAGAAAGAAAATGGTTTGACACAGCTTTCACTGCCTCCTGCGTTAATATATACTAAAAAGCTTGGAAAGACACAAAGAGTGACTCTGTCTTATAAAATAGAACGTAAAAGAGATCAGAAACACTGTAATTAATTTCACTCTATTTCTGAACAGAAGCAATGGCCACATGAGTCGGTTGTAACTGAAGAAAAAGGCCATTGAAAGTTCAAAGAGCAACATCATTCAAACAAAAGAGGCTTTATTAAAAAAAAAACCAAACCAAAACAACAAAAACAGGCAGGTATCAGCCAGCTAGAAAGAATAAGGATAGGATCCTGCATAAAGGACGTTGGAGTCCTACTGGACAAGGTGAACATAAGCCAGCAGAGGACCCTTTCGGTGAAGAAGGCCAACTGCATACAGGACTGTATTAGCAAAAGTACAGCCAGCAAGTCAAGGAAGTGAGTAGTCCCCTCTGCTCAGCAGTTTTAAGACCACATCTGGAATACTGTGCCCAAGTTTGCACTACTTAGTACAAAACAAACATTGATGTACTCAGTGAAGGGCCACCACAGGAACACCTAACATAGAAGAAAAGCTCAGACAGCTGGATTTGCTCAGCCTTAAGAAAAAGAATGCTAAGAGCTGTCGAGGGGAAGAAGGTGTCTTTATTGCCATCTGTGACTTCCTGTTAGGTAGGTGAAAAGATGGAGGCATGCTCAGAAATCCACACTGAAAGAACAAGAGGCAGCTAACACAATCTGCAACAATGGAAATTCTGATTAAATAACACAGTGCAAACAAACAAGCTGTACAAACAAGTTGTGGAATCTTCATCTTGGAAATATTCAAAACTAAGTTAGACATGATCCTGAGTGACCCACTCTAGCTTGAAAGTAGAGCCTAACTTTGAAATCAGCCCTGCTTTGAGCAGTGACCTGCAACTGTCACTTCCAATCTAAACTATTCCATGATGTTTCTCTAGTTTCTTCAGCTGGAGAACAAGTATTTCAGGGCATGTCACTTAACATACCTTACAGTGCCATGGTTGCATAGACCAAACTAGACAATGTTAAAAGAGAAAGAGCTGCTGGCTGGTTTGTTTCTTCTATTTCTTTATTAAATGATTGTAAAAACTTAACAGCGACAGTAAAATAACTGATGGGTATTAATCTGGTGCACATAAATGGGGTAAGAGGAGAATTTATATGTGTCTGATATGTAACCAAAATGGCAAATTCTTTTGAGTTCAGTTATTCTACATGATCAGACTCCTGAAGTGCATTACACCTTCAAAATTTAGATGATTAGTTCATTCTCATAATATATGTAATGTATAATATTAAATCTAGATAAAAGCCCTTAGGAATCAAGACTTTTACCACAGTGAAGTGCACAAATACAATTTCTTTTGATGATCCAAGTTTCAAATGTATTGTTGTATACTAAACTAAGTCTAATCGAAAACTTGTAGATGGTTCAGCACAGACTTCGAAAGCCCACTTTTCCTCTCCACACAAAAAGTACTTCTCCAAGATGCTGCAAACATATCAGTTACCTTTTTATTTTCCCATTCTTTGATGGAGCTGCTGTGTCCACTAGGAAACTGCAGGATACCATCTGTACCAGCAGATAGCAATGGAGGTTGAACCTTACTAAGAATCTTTGAGCAGAGTCTGAGAGAATCAGTAAGCTCAGACAAGTGCAAAGTATGAAGATGGCTCGTCAATGCAGAAATCATCCTGAGCAACAACTGAGGCAAGTGTTCTGTCTGTATTTCGATGTAAGTCTCCTATCAAAGTAATAGTAAAACTCATTAATTTTAACACCAAATTTCACACTGAAAGTTGTCTTCTGTAACAGTGGTACCTATCATTTGCTTAACTGTCTTCTAAACACACAGAGCATGGAAAAAGAAAAATATCTTAATATCCAAGAATAACAAATACATGCTTTACTTAAAAGAAATTTACAAAATTAACTTTACAGTTGAGCAACTAAGAAATACATTTAGCTCTTTTTCAGACTTTTACATCTTTTTCATTACACAACAAACACATTACAAAACATAACAATGAGGCTAAAGAATGCTACTACATTTATTTTAATAACTTTAATATAAAAGTTTAAGATAAACAAGTTACAAAGAACTAAAGGGAAAACAGGCTGATTGCCATACCTGACACAGCACTCTCATACTTCTAGTAGGCTTTGAAATGAGAAAGCAAAGAATTGAGGAAAGACAGATATAGAAAAAGCAGTTCCAATAGTCTTTGCTACGTTAAGCAATGCCAACATAAAAAGATACATCTTATCATGACATTTAAAAACCGTTAAAAGAAAGCTGCACATCTAAACTAGCATATAAAACAACAAAAAACTATACTCGTAACCAATACAGCATAGTTTTAGAGAAAAGAAATCAAGAACAGACAAAAATTTTCAGGCATAAACATCATAAAACCCACTTTGGCTATATCCAAACACTCTATCAAGAATCATACAACGAACCCAAAACTTCTTCTAAAGGTATCCACCAATTTATGACAATATATTTTCAGTAAAAACAATTAATAAAGCAGATAAAGCATTTCTGTAGTCTATGAATACATAGAATCCCAGTATTAGCAATGAATAAAGCAATTCTTACCAAAGAAACTATATCCAACAAAAAATCCACTAACAAGCAGAAATTTGTCAGGGGTAACTCAGATTGCTCACTACCACCTCCAGGCCCAGTTTGAAGTCTGGCATGTAATGTCCTCCTGCAAAATTCAAATAGGGTTTCACGATATTTTTCCCTCCCCCTTACATTCACCATGTTTCTGTAACTTTATGCAAAGCTGTACACATCAGGGATAAACCCTACAAACAAATAAGTAATCTCTCATTTTACTGTTAAGTAGCTCATTTGGCCTATTGCACACTTTCAGAAAAAAGCAGCAATCAGCCTTTCACTATAAACCAGGCTTCATCCTTAAAATAAGGAAATTCAGGCTACAGAAAATTGCATTTGTGACTCCACCAGCTACAGCAACATTTACTAGTATGAGCATGGGCACCAATAATAGAATTAAGGGATAGCGTTACTGGAAGCACAATAATTTAGAAGATATCTAAACTCAAGGCATCAAGCACTTGAGGTAAAGACAACCAGAAATAAAATAAAAGGCCCATGATGCTTTAAAGCTGTGCAAGAGGAAAATAAAACAAGCTCTTCTAAACATTCACTTCAACTTCAGCTGACTGCACCGTTTTACTATTGACAAGAATTCATAATTTGATGACTTTTGTTGCTGAGTGAAATAAGATGGAACACAAATCCCCTCAGAAATCATGTTGTAATCTGACAATATTATAAGCAAAGCATGTGAACAAAGAAATAATATTTTGTTTCTTCAATTCATCTGTTCTGCTGGGGGTGGTGGTCAGGGCAGTGTCACATTTTCAGCAACAGTTAGTTATGCTAATCCTTTCCCTCTGTTTTAGAAGGGTTCGTGAACATATATGCCAGAACTTAAAATAGATTTGTTTGAAATAATAAAAGCATTACAGAAACAAAGTCTGAAACAGTGACAAGTATTTATCAAAAGATTTTTAAAAGATTTTTAAAATCATATTTAAATTGCATTGTCAATAACCTATGTTGGAAAAGTAGCACTCCACTTAACCAACACCTCCACTGAGTTACTATATCTCTCTAACAACAGATAATTCTCTTCACAAAACTATTAGCCTGTTTTACAGTTCTGTGAAATGGTCCCTTTGTCATAACACAAATTCTTTTTCACATCCTGTGCTCCTACCCTGAAAGATCAACCATTTCATAAATTACTCAGATTTCTTCAACTGTAATACCTCATAAAGGATGAGTTCAATTTGACTCACTGAGCCCCTTATCAAAAATAGCTTTGAGAGAAGGCTCAATAGCAGTGAGCAATACTTAGATACAAGATATCCTGGTTTTAATTTTCAGTGGGGGAAAATCATAAGAAAAAGCCCAAGACAAATTCAGAGGGATATTTAAATTGCTTTATAAGTAATAACTGGGATTTAGCAATCAGACTATATGATATAATCGTAATTTACA
Organism: Steatornis caripensis; assembly: GCA_013398225.1. Lineage (NCBI taxonomy): Eukaryota > Metazoa > Chordata > Aves > Caprimulgiformes > Steatornithidae > Steatornis > Steatornis caripensis. Next base: position 424,356 of record VZSC01004874.1, read on the forward strand.
AATTCACAGTTTAAAATCAACTGGTTATATTTTGACTTAACGGTGTATCTTTTTAAACAGGAAGACAATAACTTACGTAACGCAGAAGCCCATGTAGGAAAAAAACAAAAAACATTCTCCAGATTCCATTTATTTGTTAATAAGGCAATCTGGTATCCATGCTTACAGTAACATTACTCATATGTAGAGAAATTCTAACCTGCTTGTTAGTTGGTTGTAAACTGCTTTCTTTACTTTAGCAATTGAGTCCAATATGCAAAAACTAAGTCACAGACATGTTCGAAGGGATTTAATCTAGTCAGCCTCTCATGCTGAGCAGGACTGCTAACAACACTACACAAATTCATCCATAGTTTTGTCTAATAGAGTCCTAGATATCACCAACGGAAGTTCCTCAGCCTTCCTGGGTAACCTGTTCCACTGCTGCACTATGTTCCTAGCAAAGCTTTTCCAACAGTCCAACCTGAACCCCTGCGCCAACACTTGTTGATATCCCTTGTTTTACCATCAGCCATCACCAAAAGCATGGCTTTATCAACTTTGTAAATGCCCTTCAGGAAGTCACAGGCTGCTATTCAAGCCCCCTCTTTGCCAGGCTAAACCAAACTCACCTACCTCACCCTCCCATGCAGTGTCCTATGACTCTGACCATCTACTCAGTCCTCCACTACAGCCTCTTCAGTTTCTCAACACTCCTCCTCAAGCGGGGTGCCCAAAGCTGGACACGATATTCCACATGTGACCTTAGAAACATTAAGTGAAAGGAAAAATAATTTCCTTTCACCTGCTGGTCACACACCCCCTTACATAGCCCAAGATACAGTTTCCTTTACTTACAACAGCACACTGTTGGCTCATAGACAACTTAGTGTCCAAATATCTTAATACCATATTGAGATATTCCATAAGTAATGAACAAAAACATTCTACAAGTTACATTTGAAAGCCCTACATCATCTATCTCTCGCCACAGCAACAAGCCCTGCTCTCCTGTGGTCCCCTGTTAGTACTTTCAGTTCTCCATTATTTACTGTGTTCCCTCCCACAGCCCTACTTGCCATGTACAGTACACCCACATTTTTTCTTCCCTAAAAGATCAGGGCAAAAGGTAACACATTCCACAAATCACTCTTGGTAAAGCTGACGGGTTTGCTAGACACCCGATGAGTAACCCTGTACTGGACAGAGAACAAAACAAACTAACTTTGAGATCACTCTGGAGTCTTCCCTTCAGCAGAGGTGCCAATTCTGTCTCTTGATTTTACTGACACTGAGTTTGTGAGAACTCTCATCATTGAATCACCAATCACATCTGATTGAAATTGGCCAAAAGATCAAAATTAAAGGGATGGGCAAGAAAAAGACTTACAGACTAGATGAGCACATAGTCTAACTTCTTAACATAGCCTAACTTCTTTGAAGAAAAAAAGGTTATAAAACAAAAGTCAACTTCAACCTTACATATACAGAGATTAAGTATTATAACCTACCTACAACATTCTTCAAACCAACGAGCAATGTAATCCCACATATAATAAGGCTCAAAGGAATTAAAGAGAAGATTGGCAGTTTTAATCAATTCTGCTGTTTTCTTGTTTTCTCTCAGTTTGCTGAAAGAAAATAAAAAGAACATTGTATACTTTTACATTTCATTTCCGAGTTATGTAACTACGCATCACCGTGAGTTTACCCACTGCCAGTTAACACTAAGAAATTACCCTCCCCTCACCCCTACAGTGGTTGTTGCTCTAGGGCTCAGTACACTGGTGGGCTCCTCATATCAATGTATTTTTGCAGTTGCTAGGTTTCTTCTCTATCCTTTCTTTAGTATTTGTCCTCTAACCACATTTTTTGTAGATTTGTTTTCCCATTATCATTCCTACGGTTGTTCCCCCCAGCTTTGAACTTCCCTCTTCTCTCCACCTTTTAAGATATTCAACTCAAATCTTGAAACTCTGTTTATCTCCCTTTCTAGTTGTCTTGTAGCACTCTTCATTTTTACTCTACAAGAAAGCTCATTAGTCCACTTTTTTTTTTTTAAAACACAGATGTAAAGAATGACACAACTAATCTACACCATTGACATACTGACTTCCAACTGTATCAAGCAAGCATTTTTGTAATGGATAAAGAATAAAACATACAGCAAATATTTAAAAAAAAAAGCTGTAGCCCTTCAGACCTTTACATTGAACACAGAAGTTGTAATTAATGTCAATGGATCCTGTATCATGAAGAAACCAGATCACGGTCCCACAGGCTTCACAGTCATGGTTTCAGCAATAAAAAGATATATTATTTAATACAAAACACATTATTCACCTGCTTAGCTGTGCGTGATCTTTGTTGAAAGAAGGTTCTGCCTGAAGCTCCAGTTCTGCTTTGCACTGTGTATATAATGTTCGAAACACTTCAATCAATACATCCTCTAAGATGGCAGGGCCTAGGGAGAAATACCAGCAATCACAGCCTTACGCTTTATAGAACGGCTAACAGTCCACATCTGAAAATTATCCAATCATTAGCCTGATTTGGTCACTGAAACCATAAAATTCCTTCTGTTCAATTTCATAAACTACCTCAATTTCAGACGTTTTCTTGCATTCCAGAAACATGCAGGCAATTGCAATGCCTGGGAGTACACAAAGCACAAGCAGAGTTTTTTTCCTATACACTGTGTGCACAATGACACCTGGATACAAACACACCTAGTTCAAAAGCTATGCAGTCACATCAGTATAGCTCATGTTCAAATACTCTTCTTTGAGGGATTATTAGCTTAGCTCAGTAACACGTAAATGTGACTACGTGGATTCCTGATCAAAGGTAGCTTTCAACCAGTTTCAAATACCCACCCATAAGCTAGCTCATGCTGTTTTCATATGGGAAATATACTCAAATATTTAAATGCAAATATGAGGTAAAATATTTTGAGCATATGCCATAACACAGGGTAAAAATTTTGAGCATCTTACTCCCTTTAAATTTGAGGCAGGTTCTCGTTAATTCCAGGTATAGTCTGCAGGACACTTTTTGAAATAGCACCTCCTTCAGATCTGAGCTAAATCTCAAGTTCGAAGGAAAAAACCCCCAAACTTATTTTGAAAGTTCACAAAGTAATCCTGCTTGAAACAGCCTTTGCTTTTTCAAGCTTTCTCCTAGCCTCATTGAGCTGCCTGTAGTGAAAGTGTGCTCATTGAGTTAAGTAGAAATCCTATTAGCTTCTTCCAGATCAGTTTGGTGAAAGAATCCTTGTAGCTCTGCTTACTTCATTAAACCTTAACATACACATTGCCTCTGAAAATTTAAAATGATCCCCAGAAATCAGAAATTACCAGGAAGATGACAAATTCTTATCAGATATTTTGTTCTTTGTGGTATGTCTTAACCACTTCCTTTCAAGTTGTACTGTTTAATTGTTGTATTTTCACACTGTTGTTATCCTGTCTGCAAATCTTACAACAGACTTCAAAAATTATTTTGATTTCTTCAGTCACCTCCAAGACTCTTATTCCAAAGAAAAAGGCAAGACATTCAAACGCTTAATTGTTGTAAATACTTTAGCCTCATCTACTTTTGTCCCATAGTCCTCTGCATTAGTCAGCTAAAAAGTGCATTTAAACAGAGGAAAGGAAAATTAGAAAAGCAAACAAACAAACCCCCCAAACAAACCACACTCAAACCAAAAAAAAAATTTGCTGCCTGTGGATAAATTCTTCCGGAAAAAAAAAATTGTTTTCTTGTTAATCTCTCTCATGTCTATGTGCATATTAGAAGAAAGAGCAGGTTATTCCCAACAGCTGAGATTTAAAATAGTGAAGGTCATTATCTGATTAAAGAAATGGAAAAGATCCAATCTGCATTTCTTCCAGCATGAAGTTAGTTCTCTCTATGACTTTAACTTACTATTTCCTGAGTTCAAAGCAGAAGAAATTGCATTTGGTAAAAAGTAAATCTAATGAATACATTAAATTATTAGCTTGGAAGGTCTAAGAAATCCAGCTAGCCTGCCAGGAGTAAGAATACAGCTTTTTCAATTTGACCAACAAGAGAGGAAAAAAAAAATCTCAAAGCAAAACCATGTTAAAGATAAGAGGTAATATTTAAATTACCTAGTTCAGGCTTATCCAGCAAACTGATAAGAATTCGAAAAGGCTTTAAGTCTTGCATTAACGTGCTCTCTTCTCCATGCCCATTAACTTGCAATATTCCAATCATTGCCTACAAAGAGCAAACGCAAATTAGCAAAACAAAACCAGAAAACAGTTCTTTAAATAAAGATGCAATAAAAACTGCATATAAAGGGAAAAGTCTCACTAGTGTAGACCACTGTTTCATCTCACCGCAGTTCATTCTTTCCATGCTTAAGTATTCTCTCCACTTTGCCTATGAGAATATTTCTCTGGAACAGAACTTGATAACTTGTGTATACTTAAAGTCAAAATAAAATTTTATAAGAGATAGCAACTCAAAATTCCATAAGAATAAAAGAGACGACATGAAAAGTGATGAAGAAATTGTTTGAGAAGGCAAGGCATGTAAACATTAAGGGCTTAATGAATAATAATGTGTTCATCCAGTATATACTCATCTATGTGGCAGAAAACTTTCTTCACCAAGTTGACTAGATAGTACTGACAACTTCAAAACGAATGGGAAAGCTGAGTTTCTATAATAAAACAATTTAGGGAACCAGCTGCAGAATTAAAAAAAGCCCAGTGAAACTGACAGATTTTCCTTAGTTTTCCCTCTATGGCTGGCTTCACTGTCCGACTCGAAACCACTCTGTTTCTTTTACAGTTTCTAAAAAAAAGGAGGAAAAAGAAGACACAGAAGAGAAATGGGAAAGAAGAGAGGCAAGAAAACAGAGGTGACCTTGCTATCTGCTATAAACCAAATGTTATCAGCCAGTATCCTGAAAGAAAAACTTTGGTACTTGAATATGCCTTTAGAAGGTCAGAATTTTCAGTACATTGAATCAATAAAGATGGGAGTGAACTAGATAAAAGAATACACGAAGAGACTGCTAAGGAAGAAGGCAGAAAGCAGCAATGTTTTTGAAGTCTTACAGGAGACAGCAAATGGTTTTAGAAGGCATACACAATTTGTATATGTAGAGAAAGCCACTAATTTTAATGCCCATAAAAAAGGAGAAAGACTTTGGAGTGTTGGTTGATGAGAAGCTCAACATAAGCCAGCAATGTGGGCTCAGAGCCCAGAAAGCCAACTATATCCTGGTCTGCATCAAAAGAAGCATGATCAGCAGGTCAAGGGAGGGTATTCTCCACCTCTACTCCACTCTCGTGAGACCGCGCCTGGAGTACTGTGTCCAGCTCTGGGACCCCCAACATAAGAAGGACATGGACCTGTTGGCGANTGGGCTCACAGCCCAGAAAGCCAACTATATCCTGGTCTGCATCAAAAGAAGCATGATCAGCAGGTCAAGGGAGGGTATTCTCCACCTCTACTCCACTCTCGTGAGACCGCGCCTGGAGTACTGTGTCCAGCTCTGGGACCCCCAACATAAGAAGGACATGGACCTGTTGGCGAAGTCCAGAGAAGGGCCACGAAGATGATCGGGGGTTGGAGCACCTCTCCTATGAAGACAGGCTGAGAGAGTTGGGGTTGTTCAGCCTGGAGAAGAGAAGGCTCCTGGGAGACCTTATAGCAGCCTTCCAGTACCTGAAGGGGCCTACAAGAGAGCTGCAGAGGGACTTCTTACAAGGGCATGTAGTGATAGGACAAGAGGTAACGGTTTTAAACTGAAAGAGGGTAGATTTGGATTAGATATGAGGAAGAAATTCTTTACTGTGAGGGTGGTGAGACACTGGAACAGGTTGCTCAGAGAAGCTGTGGACACCCCCTCCCTAGAAGTGTTCAAGGCCAGGTTGGATGGGGCTTTGAGCAACCTGGTCTAGTGGAAGGTGTCCCTGCCTATGGCAGGGGGGTTGCAACTAGATGGTCTTTAAGGTCCCTTCCAAACAACACCATTCTATGATTCTATGAAAAATTTTTAAACCGAAAAACAAGTGAATTATCCCCATCATAAAAAAAGGTCACTCTCTATTCTACTGCAGCAGTAATGCCTGCTGCCAAAAAAAAGCCCAGCCCAAAAAACCAAATGGACCTACATCAACTCTACATTGTCTTTTCAGACAGAACAGTTTTCATGATACCGATTAAGTCAGAAAGGTAAGACAGATTTAAAGGAAGGCAACAACCTATTAACAAATGCCTAAATGTTGCTAAAAGCTCACCACATTTTGTATAGACAGTACATGCCAAATTGTATCCCCTTCACTTGGATATACCTCTCCTCTACACTTGGATAGTTTCTGAATCATCTGCCATGGGAGGCAGGAAGGTGACAAGAGAAGGGTGAGAGAGTGCCAACAAGGTCCTTGCTGCACTGGAATTCTGGCGTCTCTTCCTCATCAGTAGAACAGCAGGTCTCGTTACCTTCAGATTAAACTGAAAGTGCTAGCTCTGTGCTGGATATCAGCTTCAGGCTGTGATGAGCTAAATACGCTTGGGTCACCTACTAATATTGGAATATGGTCAGCTACTCTCATTCCCATACAGCACTGCAATTCTGACTTAATATCAGAAAAATCCTGACCTTATCAATTTGCCTTAACAATAAAATGTCTTCTTGATTTCAAGATCAGACTCATAGCGTCTTGAAAGGCATATGTATACTTCAATTACTGCAAGAGAATGAGCACAGTTCTGGAGGCTAGGTGATCTCAGCTCACTTAGCAAGGCTTCAAGGGTCAAATAGTATGACTGCCCGTTTGCTCAACTATTTCTGGCTGCCAATGGACAGCAGAAAATACATTCCCCTTGCCTATAGGGGCGGAAGATCCTTCTTAATCAGACTTTCTGACTACTATCTGATCAAACTTTTCCAATACCCAAGACATAGAGGAGTTTCCGTATCTAAAGAAGTAGAAGAGAACTCTTCAATCCCGTTTTATGAAAGAACAGGCTGCAGTGTGCTGGGCTCAATCAAATATATTCCATATGCTACATTCAATGTGGAAGAGGAGAGAGAGAAACCTAGTATTTTTCCTGATCATACTGTTATTCTAAAGAAACACATCATCCCATGGTCTTAATTTTCCCCACTAAGAAGGTCTTAGAAGAGTAGGACAAAATGCCACAAAAAGACAGAAATTACATGGTCACACTGAAATGGCGAGTCAAAAGATAGAGATACAGCAACTTTGATTAGCATCCATTAATGAAGACGTATGCCACAACAAAACATCATATAGCTACCTGGACTAGCATCTCCTTAGAGAAGGTGTTGAAATAGTAAGTGGCATGCTCCTCAGGATTGCTGTGCCTTGTACTTCTGGGTCCTATAAGGGCACCATTGTTATCAAAACCTTTAAGCACACAAAGGACAAGATAAATAAGTATTTGTCTCAACAGAATATTTTGCCAATTTTTTAAACTAGCAATCAATACACTAGCACTGATAACTTACCAAGATGAAGTCCAAGTAATGTTGGCAAGAGAAAGACGATTTTATAGAGTTTAATACAAGAAACTAAGTGATACTTCCATGCAAGCAGTTTGCACACAAATTACAAACTTTAGTTTTATGCAACCTTATTAACCAAATTACTTCTTGTACAAAAGAAACAAATGTTCACAAACACTCCATGAACCACACAGACCTATAGCATCTTCAAAAAAACCTGTCCCACAAAAATATTTCACTATTAATATTATGAGAACACAAATTTCAGTATTTTAAATATAAAGAGATGATCACCAAAACATGCTGATGTGACTAAGGCACTTCGTCAGAACATCAGTCATATTACACAAAATCAATTTTGCTATTCAAAATTACATGAAGGAGATATATCTTTGTTTTGTAAGAGTGTACCTTTTCTTTTCCCAAGTACATTTTTTATTCTACAAAAAAAATGAAAAAAAACCACCAAAAAAAAATCAAGAAGTCTGTCAGGATACCACCCTGTTCCACAGAAGCATTTTCCACAGTTTTTGTCCTGAAGTGACAAAAATAGAAGGAAGGCCTGAGAAGACGTATACCCCTTACCACCAGCTTAAAACAATCACTGTTAACAATGGTTAAGCTAACCTGGATTTAAAGAGATGAAATGTGATTTTTATGGCTAGAGAATATCAATAGACCACTGCCAGCTATAAAACAACAGGAAGGAATAGCTAACACCAAAATCAAATCATGTCATACAGAATACTAGACTTCAGAGAGTCTTTCAACATTACTGACCTCCCTCCTGGAATGTTTCATACTAGGAGTAGAATACCACGATAATATAAAAGCAGCACAGTGTCAAAAGAAAAACAAGTGAAAAAGCTATATTGCAAAAGAGTCTGTCCAAGTATATACCAAATGGAGGCACTAGCTGTTCACAAAACAGGACCAGGAACAGCCACTGCAAAACTATCTTCTGAAGTTGTATTATCTTTCAGTGGAGACTACGCTCACAAAATAGCTGTAGAAGAAGGTTCCACAACTAGAAAAGGAGCATGATATTTTAAACACATAAAATATCTTTGTCAATGACAGCAAAAATACATATCTAATCCACCAAATTTAGATGAAACAGTGTGGTGTTTAATCTGGAAACTACTTTTTCCCTAGATTGGGAAATGTAAGTATGGAGCATGAGACTGCATTTCACTGTCTTTCTTTAAAAAGATGAGTAATTTGCAAGTCAGTGTCTTAAGAAATGATTAACTAAAGAAGTTGGGATTTTTTTCATATTTATCTTCTAAATAGCTGCAATTTCTACAGCAACAAAACAAATCCCCTAGTGCAAAACACTGTTGCTGACTTCATCCCTCCCTTTGTAACTTCAGTTCTCTCACATGTCCATTGATTACTTCCTTGCTCCCTAACCACCCACAGACTACCTGCCTCTGATGTCTTAATCATTAGCTGAGAAAGATGCAAGAGCTGTTGGGAAGGGTTCTGAGTAGCCTGAGAAGCACACATGTGCTTGCTTGCTGGTGAGCTAGGAAGCCAAACAAAAAAAGTAACAGCAACCATAAACCAGTCTTCCCCTCAAGTAGAGAAACCACTTTATTTCTATTCATTCAGTCTCCAGTTTCTCTGACACTCTTAGGAACTCCCACGTCAGGGATCTTGACTTCTCTCAAAGTGGACTGAAAGTGGTTTTAAAGAGTAACAGGCCAGTTTCATGTGACTACAGGCTTCATTTCCTTAAAACAAGGCTGCATAAATATTTTCTAAAATTTTCTAATTTCTAGTTTTTTAAATATTCCCTCAATAATTAGAGTCTTCTAAATAGCTATTATTCTCTGCTACCCTCTTCTGATTACAGACTGGTTTCATAGAAAAAAATTAAACGTGTATTGCATTCATATTCTGCCATTTGGTAGAACTAAAAGTGTGTGTCCTGTCATTGATTGATTTTTACCCCAGAAAAGCATTGAAATAATGTTCTAGTTACATGGAGAACATAAGTGATTGTTGATTTGTTAATTCAACCATGCAAATATCTAACGAAGCTTAAAGTTTGCATACTATCAATGCAATATTCCATTTTTTCATGTATGTTTTTTCCATTTTATGTTTTTAGGGAAACAAAACTTTCCTTTCGGTGTCTACTTACATGTCTAGTGCAGCAAGCTCTACGCCTGAATGTGGACAATAATTGCTGCTATAGAAAAATGTACTAATAATTTATATAGGATGAAAGAGTACCAGCACAACATTTTTCATCTTTTGTGTCCATGGAGAGAGACAATGCCCTTCTTCCTTACGACACAAATTAAGTATTTCATTTTTCCAAGAATCTTTCTCCGCAATACGGCAAAATACGGCTAATGAAGATAAGATCCTTCCTCCTCTTCTAGTGAACAATGAAATTAAATACAAACCTACCTAGAAGCCATGCATAAAGCCTTCGGTTGAGTGACATATCCCTGCGCAGTACTACGTGAAGAGCTGCTGACAAAATTCTGATCATGTCTGGACGAGTTGCCTAGAGAAGTTAGTAACACAATTAAATTTAACTATGCAAAGCAACACTTCTTCTATGCCAGCAGCTTGATGTGCAGTAAAACATAGTTAAGTTCATGTTCTGACATTTCTGAATTAGGAATAGTACAAGAAAACACAATCTTGCTCTTTGAAAACAAAAAAATAATTATTGTTTGGAACAGACACTTTGTAATAGCATACAACCTTTATGTGCAGCAAAAATACTTTACTCCATTAACAGCTCATTTTTGTTACATTTCATTTTGTTTATCAGGCAAAACCCTTGGAAACAAATCGAACTAAAATACAGCGTAAAAAAAAGGAAGAATTTTAAATACCTATCAATCTCTTACTACTTAAATGTTTGTGGAAGTCTTAATATTAAGAAACAATGCTGTATGCATAACTTCACCACTCCAGCACCTAAACAGAGACACTCCAAATATTCCAATAGTAACTGATAAATGTGAACGAACCACTTCCACAAGCAGGAACACAGTTCTTTTTACAGGAAAGTGCAGGTTTTCCATAATTTCTAACAAGGTGAGAATCAACCTTGTATGAGTTTTCCTCCAGGAGTAAAATTAATCCTGCATCATTTAAAAACAAAAAGCGACTAACAATAAATGCAGTCCAAAAAAAATTACCTAGAAGTTGTAATGTCTATCTCCCACTACTGCTAGGGCTAACTACTCACTCAAAAGCAATAATCATTTTCAATTCTCTAGTGTTCTGAATCAGTTATGCCAAGAGGCATAACTGCTGCTTTTGAACACTGAGAATTGGAAACTTGCACATGAACAGATAATTTGTATTCTCATCAAATTACAAATTAAAAGCTTTTTCATGGACTAAACATCAGAATTTATACTGGGTTTGCATACACAGAAGTTAAAGTTAACTTCAAAGCGATCGCATGAGAATAGTCAAACCTATCAGAGAAACTCTTACCTATAACTTTTGTTCAAGCCTGGAGAAAATCATTAACAAAGACTGACTAAATATTACTACTGACCTAAGAAGTGGAGTAAGTTTAGGAGTTTGCCAATTCATCTCTCATGTTAAAAACCTACCTGGCTCATGTGGAAAGGAAAACAAAAAAGGATAAGGTCCAACGTGCTCCTCTGTACTAAAACACTGGTATCTTGCACTGATGTGCTTACTGCTTCCACCTGAAGTAAGAGCAGACCCCCCCACCCCAAATTAGTTATTTACAGTATTATTTTAAGAAAGCAGATATAAGAGAACACTCACAAGATAAGAACAGTTGTTTATAAATAGTGATATGTACAAAATTAAGTTATTTTAAAATTTTGAATAATGAAACAAGATAAAACAGGAAAATACAAAGTTTCATCACTGAGGAAAGATATAATCAACACAGATTCCCTGAACTATACAAACATTAAGATTTTGCTTTTTTATATTACCAACAAATATCTTAAGCTTAAAGACAAAATAATACTTGGTATATTTTTCAGAAAATACAACAAAACTCAACCATTTTTAACTGAATAGTGTCACGAAAGGAAAGTTTTATATGAAACCTAAGCATTTCTGAAATACTAACTCAGCTTTGCTACACTTTTATCATGCACAAAAACATCAGCTTAACAGGAGCTATAATAAATAAATACGCATTTTTATCTCTTCAAAGGCTACGTTCAAAGATACAGAAGACATCTAAACTGATGGAAGTACATTATTATATAAACAAGTAACACCGATGTCTTCATTGTTCCAACAGAACATTACCATTAATTCAATGTCGCTGCCTATTATGTAGAGTTGATCCTCCATTGAAAGCTTCCTATTCAAATGGGAGAGGACATAGGTGATCCCAGACAAGCGAACCGCGGGGCTTGTGAGGAGGCTACCCCAGAGAGCACTGTAGAATGCCGACTGATCCACAGCCGAGGCAACCTTCTCCAACAACGTGTTTGTTCTGCAGTAAAATCAAGTCAGCTGAATTAGGGCATGTATCACAGCCCTTGCCCCTGCCCCCAGTTTTAATAAATATAAAAATAAATTGTTACAGGAAGGTCAAAATTTTCTTTAGAGCGGCCAAGAGAAGTCCCAATTATACAATGAACCTTATAACGCAGCCTGAACAGAGCGATCCAGCTAGCAAGTCTGTGGGCCAACCTGGCTTGCAAAATGCTTCTGCCTGCCCACGGCTTCTCCTTATGTACTCCTTATGCTCAAAAAGCCAAATAACTTCCTCATCTGCTAATTAATGCCAAGTGTTGCTACAGACAGAGGTTTCAGAAAGACAGCAGGAAAGCATAGCTACTGAAGAAAAGAATCAAGCAAAAGGCTTTTGCTGCCTCATTCCTTGCGCTGAGCACTTCTGGCAATAACAGGGCATAAAAATATCACAGTTCTTTGAACACAAGCAATCCCTTCCCTGTCCTCATTTCTCCCCACTCACGTGGCAGCACCTCTACACCCTATGGCAGGCCCCAGGAGACAAGCCAACCAGCGCTTGCTCACAGTTGTAGTGATGCCAACTACATTGTGTGTATCTACCTACACAGAAATAGAAAAAGACAACATCAAATCGCTCTTCACATACAAGTCGTGAAAATTCTAGCTTCTGAAGTAGGAAATATCAAGAACACGTAAGCATGTGAACAATTCCAAGAACCCAAAGCCTTGGAGTGTAACTTCATCTTTTAATAAGTTATGATTCTACCCCAGCACCACAGACACCACAGCCAAGATCACTGAACTGGGGCTAAGGCTTGCTGGATAAGGCCGCTCTGCTAGAAACAGAGTTATAACCTATAAGGATATGTGGATTACTGCTGTCTCTTACATAGATGGTTTAATGACAATTTACATACCGTAATGAGTAAATCTTAATGATGGAAGCTTTGCTTCTTATCTTAAATTCTGTTATGTTATGTATTTTAGACCAGGAATAATATGGCAGTAGTACCTTAGAGGAAACCAATGGAATAGAAACAAGCAGCATGTTCCTAACATGTTACATATCTCAATCCATAACAAGAATCACAGAATCATTTAGGTTGGAAAAAATCCTTAAGATCATTGATTCCAACCGTTTACCTAACGCTGCCAAGTCCACCACGAAACTATGTCCCTAAACACCACATCTACATGTCTTTTAAATACCTCTAGGGACAGTGACACGACGACTTCCCTGGGCAGCCTGTTCCAAAGCTTGATAATCCTTTCGGGGAAGAAATTTTTCCTAATATCCAATCTAAACCTCCCCAGGTGCAACTTGAAGCCATTTTCTCTTGTCCCATCGCTTGTTACTTGGGAGAGGAGACCGACGTATAATGCTAAGTCTACTTGATGTCAATTCCCTTTCAATAAGAGAAAGAACCAACAGCTTAACTAATGTTAAGATTATCTTCTACATTACTACTCCACTGCGATTAATATGACTGAACAAAATAAAATACAACCTACCTTACAAAAAAAAATCCACATACAAGTATTCAATGAAAAGTTGCAGCAAAAAAAACCCCAAATCAAGCATATCACCTTAACATATCTATCCTTACCTTTCATAATACTCCGATCCCTCCTCTAACCCAGGCAGAATCCCAGTTAACAGTCCTTGCAGTCCTGGTTTCAATGTTTTCCCCAAAGGGAGGTAATAAATCTCATATAGACTCAATAATGTTGGCTTGACAGACATAGCAGCATTGGCAAGGAGTGGAAATAGTCCGGAACTGTGAAAAATTAAATTTATCTTTTTTTATGAAGTTTCTCATGTGAGACAATTTCATTTATATCTTAACTGTTACAGGCATGTCCAGCGTAGCTAGAAGTTGTTATCTTAGAATTTTGCACAGGCATAGACCACCACACAGTATGGCTGCCTTCTAGACTGACAGGTTGGTATACCAAGATTAATATTACGAGTTTTATTAGTATTGTGATAGCCAGCACTGAAGGCCCAGAAATGACTGTGTCTTTTACCAATAAAAGAAATATGATAAACCAGAAGCATCTCTGCAAGGCAAAATGTTAATTTTTCCCATGCTGAGCTACATCACAATGGAAAGTGTATTTAAAAATACATTGTCTTTGCACTTATTAAGAAGAAACAAAAATGGATGAAAACATTTGAGGAAATTTATAGAAATACTTTTCTGTAAGAAAAGAAAAATAATGTTGTTTTACTTCACCAGGTAACCTAAAAAAAAAATTTAAGACTTTTATACTGTTGCATAGCAATAAAGCATATATTTACTTCAGAAATTCAGTCTGAAAACAGATTCTCAAAGTAACAATAAGCCCACTGTTCATGATGTAGCATTTAAAGGATTGAAAACATTGGGCGTATATTTTGAGTTTACTATGAATGTAAGTTTAAGTTCGTAAGAGTTACAAAAGTGATCTGCTAAGTTTAAGTTACCTACATACTAAAACCATTTTTGCTATTGCTATTAAATATCATAAATTATTACAAACAGTACCAATAATCAAAGGCACATGAACACAACTGTAATTTTCAAAATCACTGAGGACTCCGGTCAAAAGACCCCTGACACATGAAGAAGAAAATGAAAGAACAGTAAAAAAGGTAAGTTTGAGACAAGGGTCTTAAAATACACAACTACAAATTGTCTATTAAAAAATTATTTGTGGATAGAATGTTATCCATGTTACAGGTAAAAAAAACCTTTCCAAAGTACAAAAGTGTTTGTAAAAATTATTTTCGCCTTTGTCTATGTAGAAGAACTACCATTTTGCCATTGTCAATTGGTTTCTTTTTTCTGCAGAAAATGTCTTTTTGTTCAATAACCAGCAAGCTACCCACAGACTTTCTTTNTTCGCTTTTATCTATGTAGAAGAACTACCATTTTGCCATTGTCAATTGGTTTCTTTTTTCTGCAGAAAATGTCTTTTTGTTCAATAACCAGCAAGCTATCCACAGACTTTCTTTGTAAGGCTACTACTCATCCTTCAAGATTTGATGTTCAGACACTGTCATTCTGCTTTCATGAAAAATACTGGAACCCTTGACAATGCCTTAAAGTGAACGTCAGTCTTCTCCCAAGCACCAGTAACAATGGCTTTTAGTTACATTACACAAGGTAGCATTTTCCACTATCCTAGAACTTACTGTTAACAAGATATTGCAGCTACTGAATCACTAGACAAGCAAGAAACGCAAGCCATGAGTTCACAGAATCCTTAAAAACATGCAGAAATACAGAACTGAGACATTCTCCTCCCCTCACCAAATGCAACTATATATAAACATCTTGACAACACAAGACAGAATAGCTGATGTTAAGGCATACAGTTTATTTCCAAGCATTAATGCACCCCTTGGCTACCTAAACAGAAATGTATTTTATTCCACTATTTCTCAAACTGATGAAATTTAATCTCCAGGGATAGCTAAAGGTTAATAACCATGTGCGACTGTGTGTATAAGCATATGAACACATCCCTCTCTGCATTATATACTAAATAGCTTAATGTCTTGCCCACCTCACCCAACTAAAAACCTACTGGAGGTTTAGGAATCAGCGTATTTTCACTACACTTGCTTTTCAAGACTATCCTTCCTTTTCACTACCATCAGTTCAAGAGACTGACAGTAAAAAAATTTTGTACTTGTCCCCCATTCTAACAAAACAGACAATCTTTCTGTTCTGTTGGTCTGACTGCTTGGAAGAGAAAGTTTCTTGCAACAAGCTATATACAAATTCTTTTCCAATACCACTTATATGACAATAGAAAAATGTAATGAAATAAAATTAATGAAATAAGCATTAACACTTCAATTACTGTTCGTGCTATACATACAGGCACTAAACTGTATTTCAACAAAGAAATAATAAATTCCAGGTTTTCTAGTGCTATAGTTGGCTCTTAACAAAAGTTCAGGTGATTTGTTTATCTTCCGATATACAATATTTGGGAGAAGAACCAGTAACACGAAGGAAATAAATTCATTAATTCTTGCCATATAACAAGCAATTTTATTAACACAAAATGCAAGAAACCAAACGCGTCTCAGCTATACATTTGGAATGGAGTTGTTTGAAGTATAGTACCTGTAGAGGAAAAGATCTTTGGCCAGACGCTTGGGTCCAATGATTTTGAAAATGATCTCATACGTTTCAAGTGCCTTCCGATGAACCCCTCCTGGCAAAGCTGGATGAAGACATTGTGCTAAGCGCTTGCCTATAGTCAGCTTTTTTGGTACTACCTGGTACTTCNTATATAACAAGCAATTTTATTAACATAAAATGCAAGAAACCAAACGAGTCTCAGCTATGCATTTGGAATGGAGTTGTTTAAAGTATAGTACCTGTAGAGGAAAAGATCTTTGGCCAGACGCTTGGGTCCAATGATTTTGAAAATGATCTCATACGTTTCAAGTGCCTTCCGATGAACCCCTCCTGGCAAAGCTGGATGAAGACATTGTGCTAAGCGCTTGCCTATAGTCAGCTTTTTTGGTACTACCTGGTACTTCGCGTTGTTCTGAAGTACCTGATAAATCAAAACATGAAGTAAAACAGCACAAAACAAGTTAAACATGTTCCTGACAACAGTCAGGAAGTCAAAACACATACCTGGGTTACAACACAACGAAAAAAACAACTTTTAAGATGTATTGTGGAACTTTTTCTTTGCAACGCCTTTCACTGCTACACTCGCTATAGACAGAATTGCCAAGGCATGTAAAATTTCACTTGCAATGGGCTCCTTGCTTACAGCCTGTCCATTTCATTTTACTCATCCTTTTGAGGACAAAAATTACTACGTCCATTTGTTAAAATCAATTGCCAGTAGATCAAAGAGGACTACTGAACTGTGTGGGCGGTGAGTTTGCGATAACTTCAAGTAACCAACACAGAGCGAGACAACATACAAAACTTTACCACTACCTGAAACTATATGATCACTTCAGGACTGAAATACAGAGTAGTATTTACATCTTTAGATTTTTCTTTCCCAGTATCATAGCCTTCACTTTATATATACATGCAGCAAGAACTGTTACAATCAAAAAAATGAAAGAAATGGGAGTTGATACAAAGAAATTATGCCATTGGCATTGCCAACTGTACTGTCATTCTTGGTTCTCCACAAAGTTTAAAGGGTAGAACTATACGTGCTTCAGTACTGTAACTTTCTATGCCAAATTCTGCAAAGCTTTACACTGGCAAAATGTGTGTGTGTAATGGGAATTCTGTGACCCTGACTGCAGATGCCTAGAAACACACAGGAGTGATTAGAACAAGATTTTTATGGATATCAGAATCTGTATTAATTTATAAACTGCTATTAAAGATCACAATGATATTACACATTCAAGTTATTAACTGTTAAAATGAATCAGAACAATAACATTATCTGGTCAATGAATAATTAAAGTCCCATTTTACAACTCACGCTTCATAAAAATATTGCTGATATTTATGCTGACTACTATTTTTCACACTATTTCAGTAACACTGGATGACATTAGAAGTAAACATTAGTAATCAAAAAAATGTTGCATCTATTTCCACTAGAAATGTAAATAACATTTCCCTTTACTTACAATCACAAAGGGTTCAGCTGCAAGTCTTAGAAAGGCATTTGTTTGATTTGTTTGCTCCTTGCACACACCCAATATTTGGCTCGTACTGCTAAAATATTTGCAACAATACTAGACAGCTCAAACTTTGCACTTCTGTATTTTTACACCAGTACCCTTTGTCTGTTCCTGAATCTTTTCCAAGAGCACCTGCCAGGCATACCTTATTTAGCTTTCCAAGTGCCGATATCAAATCTGCCCATTCACTGGAATATTCAAAGTTCTTCAGTGCTTTGTCAACAGCTGCTACATAGTTTCTGTACTTGGAATCAGTCAGTAGCTCCAGCTCCTCTGTGTTCATCCTCCCACGGTGTCCCCACTAGAGACCAGCTTGCAATTCATGTACAGACATTACCTGTTCAAATTAAAAAATAAAAATCCCTGAAACCATTGTTTCCAGAGATACATTATCAAAACAATTTTGTATAAAGAGCACTATATTTTCCTCAAAGGCATTACAAAACACCAATCTGAAATAAGTTTACAGCAAATCCTAAACAAAAGCTAACATATTGCACACAAATATTTACACCTCCAAAAGCATATATTTGTAATCGAGTCCTGTTTAAAAAAACCAAAACAAAACCAACCACAGAAAAGTCGCCCACAAACCAAACAAAACCCCCTAGAATATTAATGCCCTGCCCCTCCCCAAAAAGCACTGTTTAGAACAAACAATGCAACAAAGGGATTTTTTGTTTTCTTTTTTCCCTCCTCTAGGTCCATCATCCTAAAAACCCACCTTTCCACAAATCAGCCCTTCTGAAAACAGAAGGCACCAATCTTTCTGAATCACTTCCAGGCAGAAGACAGGAGTGAAGGACACATACAATAGTCACACACTATTCAAGAGTACTTTCATGCATCAACACTTCCTTTTACAAGATTTGGTATTCTAATTCAGTGATGCAACTCTACTTTGTTTTTATATCATCATCATCATCCATGCACAACAACAGTATATGTTTACTAGTGTTCTGTAATAAGAGGCTTTTGCAATTTGCTCTTTATATTTTCATCACATGGTAGTCTACACCAAGTAATTAAGATATTCTAGTTCCAGAAACACCCATGTCATACTTTTATAGGCCATACACTATTTATTTCCTTAAATTCGATCACTATTAAAAATAAATATGTTTTTAAAGTTACTTTAACCTCAAGCAACTACAACTCATAATGGGAAATCCTATTGCAGCAGGTCTGTGAAAAAAAAGACAGCTTTTGTACCCCTTTTAATTGGGTCTTTTGAGAGTTCTCTCTGATACTCAGCTTCAGAAGAGACTTCACACTCAGCAGACGCTGCTCTCTTCCGTCTTGATTAAAGGAAAGTTGCAAGAAAATTGTGTGCAGAAGTACAGGCTAAAGCACGGTAGACCAAAAAACCCAAACAAACCATGGAAGAGGAGTAAAGAAGCTGTACTTATCAGGCTGTCTACCAGCTATGATAAACAGAGTCACGCTGAAAACAGTGGCTGTTCTCCAAAAAGGCTGGAGAGCATGCCTCATCGGCCCCTATTTCCAGTGACCAGCAATACGACAAAATAGCAGGACTGTTTGAAATGAAAAAATGCCTACGAAATAAGTGATGTTGCGATTTCTGGTGGTTCTACAGCTGATGGAGATAATAAACACACTTCTCTTTAAATTCTGCTCTGGGAAAGGTTTAAGCGGTTTTAGATCAATCAGAAAAGACTAACAATTCAATTTGTATTACTTCACGTAACCAACACACTCCAGTTGCACAAGATGCATCAAAAACATGAACGCTTTTCTGCCTTTTATCATATACGGTCAATTTAAAATGTTTTATATGGACACATAAAAATCTTTATTTGATTTGTACTACAGCCATCCCTCTCTTCAAATAGCGTTCTCCCCAAAATGGCTACGAAGCTGCTACTTAATAACTTCGTTAACAGTTCTCATAAGGAGTTACCACTGACTGAACAACATAAAACCCTACGACTCGTTAACCGGTATTTTCAGCTACCTGAAGGCCAACTCTTTGCCGTGTTCTGAAACTATCCCAAACCCTACAAACTACATCGCTATTAATACCGTTTTACCTTTTGAGCACTCTAAAAGGTAAAATGAAGAAAGCTGTAGTCCAACATCTCCAAATTAAGACAGTAGTAGAACAGGCTTGAAATTTCATGATTGTAATCTCATCAAGTTTATCACAAAGTGCCCTGGTGGATTTTTGCTCCCTCCTTTTTGTTCCTTTAATTAGCAAGTGCTTCTAAAGATAAATCAGTAAGAACCCAGCTTTAATCCTCCCAAACTTCCTTCTTTTTAGTGCTAGAAGAATATTTAAGAAGTGTTCGGTCAGAGACAGTATACTGCCACCCCAGGTTGTGGAGAGGGACCTTCAAGAACCCTCTCACCCCTAACCTTTCACGCATGGGCACACGTAAGGTTCCAGCCGAGCCTTTCTTCTGCCAGCATGGCATTTATCTTTTCTTTACACAACCACCAAAATCACACATTAATAATTTCTTTACATTCTTTCTCCTCTAATTGCTCATCTCCCAGTTTCTCAGCATTGCAAGGAAAGTTGCAAGAAAGAAGAAAAACAAGAAGGGGACAGACAAAAGAAAGAAAAAGAGCTGGGATTGCAGAAGTGAATAAAAAGGCGAAGAATTACAAACCTTCTACACTCTTGATTCTGATGGTAGACTAATAGTGACAGATTGTCTCCAAGGCAGAACAGAAATGCAAACCATTACTTAAAAACCATATTCCGGATGCCAAATTGATAGATTTCACGATACCCCACTGGCTTAAAGCACTTGGATCTCACTTTTTATTTAAAAGAAGTATTTCATGGGGTTTCATTTTATAATAACCATCTTTCTTTGGATTATGTCCAGAAAAAGAGCAGGTTTGCTTTGAAAAAGCTGTAGAACGCCAACAGATTTCTCAAAGAGACAGCCACACAACCACCAGTGTCTGATCTCCAGAAGTAAAATAAAGTCTTAACACTAAAAAAAGAAGACAGGACCAACATACAAAAGCAGCACAATTCTCATTTTTTCCAGGCACAAAGAAAGAACTTGACACAGTGAATAACGCTTTCTGAGTAAAGAAAACATCAGCATCCCTTTTTTTTTTATCCAGCTAAAGCATAAATGCAACCACTTACAGCTGAGTGGAAAACAGGGCTCTGTCTTCCGCAAATGCTTGAAAAACCACTGAAAGCGGACTGATACAGGATTGTCAAAGGTCAGACAAAGCCAGCAGGAACATGGGGTTAAACAGGTAGGTTTTTTTCAGAATTACTAACTGATCAGAATAAAAAAAAAACCCAAAAAACATTAACAACTTTGACTGAGTAACCCACTGAATAAAGCCACTCTCATGAGTCTGGACACAGGTAATCATTGACCTGTTAGATGACCATGCCTCTTTTTAATGGATGACAAAAAGCAAATGAGGGTGTCTGAGCAGAAGGCTTATTATCAATGAGGAAGAAACTACCTAAGAAGCGCCTTTCAAACTATTTCATAAAACCATATTTGAATCATAAATGATTGCAGAACTAAGTCTTCATACTTCCTACCTGCCACTTCACCTTCTCATAGGGATTAAAAAACAGGCACCACAAAATTCTGGATATACCTGGACGCCTGTAGGGTCTTCACGTATGACTTTGACAAGGAAAGCAGCCACCTGGGGCTGCGGATCTCCTTTTGCTGGGGGTTGTGTACAGTGTGTTCACAGAGCAGCGTTCAGTTCCCTTCATCAGTGAGGTGGTATTGGTTTTCCTGAGTCGTGATAAGACAATACTGCTACAGCTGTGTTTTCCACAGCAAATGCTCATCCTTCACAACTCCTGTGCCTAAGAGCCTTCTGTCTCCCATCAACACCAACTATTAACCTGTTCTAGAGGCTCTAAATGGTCTTCACAGAAGCTAAAGAAACTCATATGAGAAGAACAACTTCATCAACACTTATTCAATAAAAGCAGCTTTCATCTAGATTCTGTCTCAATTTAATCACAAGGTTACAAGACTTCCCAACAATTCATAAGCTCTCCGGTATCTCTTGTACCCTAAAGCTCCTCTGCAGGTTTGATTTGCTACTGTTCCACTCTGACATTTTTCAAGCCTTACAGAATTGCTCTATCTTTCTGCTTCGCACCAATCTGCAATACTGAAATGGTCACTTTCTAGTACAGGTCAACAGGTTGATTGCTGTGAAGTGCAAATCTGCGTACATCGCATCACTTCAAGAATTCTCAAGATTTGTCCCAAGTCCTGTAAGGACCTGAGCTCATAAACTTGCTCCCTTTGGATTCCTCAGAGTTTCAGCTTCGCAATGTTTCAAGGCTTTTCTAAAACTGTTTACTGTTTTAATCACGGCTATGGGACGTACAGTAAAAGAACTAATAGAAAATTAAAAAGCAGATGAGAAAAATTTCAAATTTCAAAGTACTGAGCTATTGCTTTTTAAGCTGTGTACAAGTGCCCACATACCAAGCTTGTAACTGCAGAAACAAATTTTTATTTAAATAGACTTAATACAAACACAGATTTGAGTACGTGGAAAACAGAAGCCTTGTCATTTGGTAATTTATTTGCTTTGCTTCCCCTCAGAAGCATTTAAAAGCATGAATAGCAAAATAACGCAAACCCCAGAAGAGTCTCTTAAGATAAAAATGAAATGTTGGAAATGCATATATTCTTCTATCACCAAACATAAAGATTTTCCAATTGCAACTAATTACTCTATTTCTAAACTGGCTTTCTACAAAGTCCTCTTATTTCAGAATTTTTCAAAGAGGCATATCGAATGCCTTCTAAAGAACAAGAAGCATTTGAGCTTGTTATTTTGGCCAATTGCTATTCAGCACAGTAATGAAAGATATAAAACCCTCCATATTATCCAAATAAACAAAACAAACCCCCAGAGTGTATAATTAACTATAATCAAACGTGACCTCAACAGTATCCTGCAACAGCATAGCAGACTTAAGATTTAATGTTTTGATTAATAACTTTGCAGTACACTTCTCAGTCAAAATTCACAAGCGGAAACACCTTATTACATTTTTTTTACAGAAAAAATGACACTGCTTTAGGTGTTCAGATTCCTTTCCATGGCAAAATTAAATTAAATCAGCATAACAGTCTGTCCATTACCCATACTGGCAACTTCTAAATTGACACGAGATGTTTTCTTGAGATTGATTCTTATTCAAACAAGAATTAAATGAGAGAAAACCTATGGCTTGCACTACAGAGATTAGGTACCCAGCTGGATGGGCTTTAGAATCTTCTGGCTTTAGAATCTACAAAACATGTTCATTATTTATTATGTTTATTATTACACAAACCCCAAATTGTCAGTAAAAAGAAACTAAGTGCACTTTTTCTTCTTTTGCATATACAGGAAGTCACAGAAGAAAGATGACTGAATTAAAACTGTAAGTCTACCACTGAGCACAGTCACATGGAAGTACATAAGGTATGTAAGATGTTCTTTCTGCTGTTGCTGTTTTATGGTATTCCAAAGTCTGACTTACACCAGACATGAGTTCATAAAGAGGAACAAGTAACAAGTTTAAAAATTCATAAGGAACATACAACAAGCCTTCCCAGCAATTAACTTCTCTATTCATTGTTTAAGAAAATAAATTTATAATTATGAACAATCTCTAAGTGAATGTATTTGCTTTAGAACATAGTTTTTTCAGAAGTGAGAAAATATGAAATCTATGTCCATTTATCAGAGGGGAGAAGAAAGTGACCAAAGAATTCTCACTCTTTTTGGTAAATACACATCTCTTCCAATTGCCTCTTAAAAACAGAGTTTAGGGTGACATTTTAAGCCCTCTACTCACTTCTATTTTATTACAGCTTTTCAATATTTAATAGGTGAACTACAAAACAGTTTGATATACTAGACTGAAATTTTTATTTTGATTACAGACCCACCAAGAGAACACTACTGCTTCCTTTTCTTCCAGCCCTTGTGCACTGTGCCTGCACACCACTCAGGACTGTCTTACTGTTTGTGGCAAAGCACGAGGCAAAAAAGCAGCCCCGTTCACTACAGGGATCTCCAAGCTCTGCTGTAATAAAGCAATAAAATACGTCCTGTGTTAAAATAATCTTTGACTTAATGCCAAATAATTATTTTAACCACATCTAACAGTTAAAAATTAATTCAAAAAGTCTGAATAAAGCAAACAAAGCAAACTAAATACATACTAGCCAATGAAAGCGTTGTAGTGGCGTACAACAGATGCTCAAGTGACAACGTGAGACGTGGCGTAACAGACACCATCTTTCTTAGTGTTAAGTCCTCTTCCACTACACGCACGCTAGAAGCTTACTTACACTAAAGTTGCTACTTTTAAAATATCATATTCTTCTTGAGATCAAATCAAACATTCAGATTTCACAGATCTGAACTTACGTCACTCGGTAAATAAAAGCTGATGATTTGCATCTTCTTCATTATAACTCAGGTCAACCATTAACTGAAAATACTGTATTCTTCCTAAAATAATATTTTCCCATGCTTTTTCCTTTCTAGCAACAAATTATTCCTGAGTTATGTATCTACTATATTATGACTTAACCAGCATGCATTTTACAACCAAAATCAACAAAACTCCAGATATCTACACTTATTTTAGATTACGCAAAATATCTAATACGTCTTATTAAAAAAATAGATGGCAATTTAAGTCAGAATAACACAACAGAGAAAAATGGGGAAATGCTTCCTTGAATTTGTGGTTATCCTTCAATGCTCACTTACAAGTACTTTTCAAGTCCCCTTCTTTCCTTTACTGACCACCATATTTGAACAAGTAATATTTCAACCCAGATGAAAAAAACCACCTAGAACTTAACCTGCACTCTTCTGACATGTTTGCAGAGGGTTTCCTCCTTAAACTTCATTTCACCTCAGCTCACAGAGTTACCACCTTTATACAAAATTTAAATTATGGCAGCAATGCATTCGTCAAAGTAATGTAAACAATCTAGGTAAAGGCATTTTTTAATAACCTTCATTTCAGTCTCCAAGCTGACATCCGAACAACCCCAACCGCAGAATATAACATTTAAGATTTTTTATTTTTTTAAAATATATGAAATGTAACTTCGTGGGCTCAGTCACTCTGACAATGCCATGCCAAACCGAAACACAAAATCCTTACTCAGAAATTAAGTATAACATTGTATATAGTGTATCATCTACTGTTCCCTGGATCAAAACAAACTGTTGCCATGCTAAGAAAGGTTGACTTGTGCCCTGGGTCAGTAGCACCTTTTTCAGCTATCCACAATCAAACCTGCAACATCACACATGCAGTTAGCAGTTCCCTCACCTTCATAAAAACATCCTGATACATATTAGAAATAAGGCTGTTTGGGTTACTCTAATCAGAATATGGAAGGTATTTATTTGACACGGCTAAATCCATGATAACCACACAAGTTTGGTGCGTTGGAAAAATCATCGGCGAAGAGAAAGCAAGCATGTTCTGGTGCGAGCACAACTGCAACCTCTCCATGGCTCCTCACCCGGGTTGGGGCTCCTGCCCTCTCTGCAGGGCAATGATAAGTAAATGATTTCAAATAGTTACCTTCTTTCCAGGTGTCTGAGCACAGTAACAAGACAAGCTTCCTGAAACAAACTGCCATTTATTTTCACTTCTACATGTTTTAGCCTCATACCTTCAAATGATTGCTACACCCTCACTTAAAAGAATTCCTTTTTAACTAGCTAGCTAGCTCTCCTCTTCCGAACTTTTCCAATCGTTTACTGATGGAAGACTTATCTTAATGTATTCTTTTTCTTTCTTGCTTATTTTTTACTCTCAGCAAACTAGTAAACCCAACTAATACTGTAATACAGTTAAAATAAATAAATAAACAAAAAAGCCACAGCAAATATAAAAATGACACACAACTCAAACCAGTATAACTACATTTAAACCTAGATTTGTACTACACTAGTTTAAAGGAGAGTTTGCCAAATTCCAGATACTTTCAGCTTGGTAGACAACAAAAGCACTTACATTAGTTTCACTGGCTTACATGAAGCTTCCAGCACTCTCCTCTACTGAGACAGAAGCCTTGCTTCCAAGGTAACACTGTGTCTTCACATTGTGACATCTCTTTAAATATTCTGATACACAGTTCAACACAGAACCTACCAGCTTAATATAAAAATAAATGGTGGCTTGATAATTTATTCACTTACTCTTTGCTCACAATAACTTTAAAATTGAAGATTTAGATGAACCTTTTATTCATCCATACCCAGCATTCTAATAACGTGCGGTTTCAGGCGAGTTTGACATTGTGTCTCCAAACAACCCTGATATTTTGTTCCACAAAAACATGTCTGAAGTTCCCATATCTTATCATTGCCTTACTAGGGTAACATTTTAATACAATGCATTTGGGCAAGACTTTGTCCAACTTCCTTTTTCACTATGCCTTGAGGTCGTAAGATATTACTAATTCATTCATTTCAAATTTCAACTAATTTCTATCATTTTACTCTGATTTTAATTCTGAAATAGTGTCATATGCCATATGTATACCTACACATTATCCAGATTGTGGTTATATTTTGCAATACTTCTGATTTCACATATTCTACAGACGGATTTCAANCCTCTTCCACTACACGCACGCTAGAAGCTTACTTACACTAAAGTTGCTACTTTTAAAATATCATATTCTTCTTGAGATCAAATCAAACATTCAGATTTCACAGATCTGAACTTACGTCACTCGGTAAATAAAAGCTGATGATTTGCATCTTCTTCATTATAACTCAGGTCAACCATTAACTGAAAATACTGTATTCTTCCTAAAATAATATTTTCCCATGCTTTTTCCTTTCTAGCAACAAATTATTCCTGAGTTATGTATCTACTATATTATGACTTAACCAGCATGCATTTTACAACCAAAATCAACAAAACTCCAGATATCTACACTTATTTTAGATTACGCAAAATATCTAATACGTCTTATTAAAAAAATAGATGGCAATTTAAGTCAGAATAACACAACAGAGAAAAATGGGGAAATGCTTCCTTGAATTTGTGGTTATCCTTCAATGCTCACTTACAAGTACTTTTCAAGTCCCCTTCTTTCCTTTACTGACCACCATATTTGAACAAGTAATATTTCAACCCAGATGAAAAAAACCACCTAGAACTTAACCTGCACTCTTCTGACATGTTTGCAGAGGGTTTCCTCCTTAAACTTCATTTCACCTCAGCTCACAGAGTTACCACCTTTATACAAAATTTAAATTATGGCAGCAATGCATTCGTCAAAGTAATGTAAACAATCTAGGTAAAGGCATTTTTTAATAACCTTCATTTCAGTCTCCAAGCTGACATCCGAACAACCCCAACCGCAGAATATAACATTTAAGATTTTTTATTTTTTTAAAATATATGAAATGTAACTTCGTGGGCTCAGTCACTCTGACAATGCCATGCCAAACCGAAACACAAAATCCTTACTCAGAAATTAAGTATAACATTGTATATAGTGTATCATCTACTGTTCCCTGGATCAAAACAAACTGTTGCCATGCTAAGAAAGGTTGACTTGTGCCCTGGGTCAGTAGCACCTTTTTCAGCTATCCACAATCAAACCTGCAACATCACACATGCAGTTAGCAGTTCCCTCACCTTCATAAAAACATCCTGATACATATTAGAAATAAGGCTGTTTGGGTTACTCTAATCAGAATATGGAAGGTATTTATTTGACACGGCTAAATCCATGATAACCACACAAGTTTGGTGCGTTGGAAAAATCATCGGCGAAGAGAAAGCAAGCATGTTCTGGTGCGAGCACAACTGCAACCTCTCCATGGCTCCTCACCCGGGTTGGGGCTCCTGCCCTCTCTGCAGGGCAATGATAAGTAAATGATTTCAAATAGTTACCTTCTTTCCAGGTGTCTGAGCACAGTAACAAGACAAGCTTCCTGAAACAAACTGCCATTTATTTTCACTTCTACATGTTTTAGCCTCATACCTTCAAATGATTGCTACACCCTCACTTAAAAGAATTCCTTTTTAACTAGCTAGCTAGCTCTCCTCTTCCGAACTTTTCCAATCGTTTACTGATGGAAGACTTATCTTAATGTATTCTTTTTCTTTCTTGCTTATTTTTTACTCTCAGCAAACTAGTAAACCCAACTAATACTGTAATACAGTTAAAATAAATAAATAAACAAAAAAGCCACAGCAAATATAAAAATGACACACAACTCAAACCAGTATAACTACATTTAAACCTAGATTTGTACTACACTAGTTTAAAGGAGAGTTTGCCAAATTCCAGATACTTTCAGCTTGGTAGACAACAAAAGCACTTACATTAGTTTCACTGGCTTACATGAAGCTTCCAGCACTCTCCTCTACTGAGACAGAAGCCTTGCTTCCAAGGTAACACTGTGTCTTCACATTGTGACATCTCTTTAAATATTCTGATACACAGTTCAACACAGAACCTACCAGCTTAATATAAAAATAAATGGTGGCTTGATAATTTATTCACTTACTCTTTGCTCACAATAACTTTAAAATTGAAGATTTAGATGAACCTTTTATTCATCCATATCCAGCATTCTAATAACGTGCGGTTTCAGGCGAGTTTGACATTGTGTCTCCAAACAACCCTGATATTTTGTTCCACAAAAACATGTCTGAAGTTCCCATATCTTATCATTGCCTTACTAGGGTAACATTTTAATACAATGCATTTGGGCAAGACTTTGTCCAACTTCCTTTTTCACTATGCCTTGAGGTCGTAAGATATTACTAATTCATTCATTTCAAATTTCAACTAATTTCTATCATTTTACTCTGATTTTAATTCTGAAATAGTGTCATATGCCATATGTATACCTACACATTATCCAGATTGTGGTTATATTTTGCAATACTTCTGATTTCACATATTCTACAGACGGATTTCAAAGCAATTTGTAAAGCAGAATCTTTTTCTGACTGTTCTGAAAACGGTGGCTGGACAAAACTTGTTCGCTCTCCTTATCCTCAGAAGTAAGACAGCAAAGACATAAATATAACGTCAAATTCCCTTCCATTTTTGCAAACGATACTAGAAAACAAATTAGGCAAAGCACTATTCCTCGATTTTACATATTTTTTAATGCTTATATTGAAGTACAAGTTTCTGATAAAAATAGAGATGCGTTGAATAGTGAAATCATTTATTGAGTCTCTTCGGTGCTTTCTTCCCATTTTTTGTTTCAGTTATTGGGGAAAAATGGTTGATCCTGCAGTGTTTCTTCTCCCCAAGCTGTCGGAGGGAAACATATTGCTTGCTGTTCCTATTTATCATTCAGCTTTTCAGCTACAAGTCAGGGCTACATGACTATTAATCTGAAAGACAATTTATGTGCATACAAATAAATAACTTGAATTTTTCTATTTCATGCTTTAGCAAGCACCACTTAGTTTAGTCTCTAACTCCTATTTTTCTCAACAATATTCAAAATAGGGGTTTTTTTTACAACATACTTCATACCTCTTTTTGGTTCTCTTCTACACACTGCCTATTTAATATAATACAGCTCATCAAAGCAAAAAAGAAAAAAAAAAGTAGAATAGTAATAAGCATTTTCAGTTGGCCCAGCCCAAGCAGTCATTCCCAGCTAAGCGAGAACACACTAAAAGTGGACAGCAGTAACTGCGGTCAAGAGAACTAAGCCAGTGATGAACACATGGAAGCATCCTCCCCTTATTCAAACAGAGAACAATGGCAGAAGAATACAGGCTGAGCCCACTTCCACCAGACAGACTGCATTCTTACTCGCGCAGCTTGTGGTGCGTGGATGAGTATTTCTAGTGGTCAGTATAGCACGACAGTATTTTTACACAAGAAAAGCACTACCAGTATAAACACAGCCTAACTTGTGAACACAACCATCCACTCAAATGCACAGCCACTTCACTAACGGAAGACGTAGGATAACTTGTCTTTGCAAGACATCGTTTAAACATCTACTGTCACAGATGCTACCAACAAGTTGGGAAAGTAAGACATTCAGTAAGTTAGAAATGCAGTCTCTCCTCCCCCATCTTTCATTTACAGGCTGCTTAGTTTTCAAAAGTGCCTGTTCTCTTTTCAATTAAAATAAAACCAGGAATTATACTGTTGACGTTCTGTCTGTTTCCAAACTGACATTCCTCCACATTACATTCATCCACCTTATATTGAAAATGACTGTACATTTTGGATAATCACAATATTTAGACGTGACACTATTATTAGACCTGCAACAGATCTACTGTGTTTCAACCTGTTTTTGAAAAGTTACCAATATTACAAACAAAAAATAAGCAAATCTGATAGCCAGGCCAGCATAAGTATTTAACACAGGCTTGGCAACAAAATGAAAGACTGATCTTCAACCTTGTATTACGCACCCTTTTTTCCTGCAGGCATCTAGCCCGTTACTACTTAGATAGCATCTTCCCATCGCTTCACACTCCTACAGCTGGAATTCAGGCACCACATTACGAGGTTAACCTGAGAACCATTACACATTCACTATTACTGCATACAGAAAGAAGATCCAGGAGTGCAAGGGTTCTCGCTAATCAGCAACGAAAATGCAAGGGTTGAGTCACCCACAACAAGCTCATCAAAACCTGCACACCTTATCCAGCATATTTTAGGATACCCAAAGAGCATATAAATCGTTTAGGCTTTTCTGGTTATTATTACAGCTATGCAAATGCTATTTCTCAAAAACATTTAACACCAGACGCTGTCGAATATTTATGCTTTTCAAGCAGGCACCACAAGATTTAAGGCCATCCCTGCATCAACAGATTAAATTTAAGCCCGCACTACGCAAACTACAGACAGCCACACGCCCCACGTATCCTTCCAAACATCACACGCAACAACTCCCGCAGCCGAGCAAGCCAGCGAGCCAGCCAGCCGGGAGTCTGACCCGAAAGAGGCCCACAGCCCTCACAAGCTCAAGGTCAAAGCAGGACGGCTCCGGCAGCCCGACGCCGAGCTCGTTCCCGGACGGGAGGGGGGGGGACCCTGCAGAAGCCCCGACGCGGAGGCCAAAACCAGGCCCCTCCGCAGCCTCGAAACCCACCCGCGCCCGCTTTGCGCTACGGGGGACAGACCGCGGAGCGGCAGTCGGGCGAGCCCGGTGCCACAGGTTAATTGATGCAGGGCAATTAGCAGGCTAACAGTTCTCCTCGGGCTTCTCGGCACCTGGCTCCCGCCCCCGGGCCAGCTCGGGCCCGGCTCGGCCCCGGCTCGGCCNAAACCGGTGCGTGACGCCCGTGGAAGGTGGGGGGGCAGGGGGGGTGTTGTTCAGCGGCCGTCGGTTCGTCAGCGCGGGCGCCCGCCCGGTTTCGGTTGCGCGCTGTGCGCAGGGAGAGATGGCTCCGCGCGGGGGCCCAGAACGCCCGCGGGGGAGCGCCTCGCGCCTCGTTAGCGCTGTCGCCATCGTCGTCGTCACCATCATTGTGCCACGTGCGGAGCAAACGCGCAAGCGGGCGCGTAGGCACTGACGGAAATAAAAACACGGGGTCCCTCTATATGTACGTTTATTTTGCCTGATCTTTGCATCGTTCACCAAATGAGGTGCGGGTGAAAATGGAAGGCAGGTGGCACTTCAGCAAACATCACCGATCGTATTTGCAGTAGCTGTGGTCAGCATTTGCTACAATTCGTGATTCATGTGCGCGAGCCCTCGTTACACGGGAAGCTGGGGGGGGGGGGGCCCGCGTGGGAGAAGGATTTTTTTCCGCAGGAGCGATTTTCATTCGCCCGGCTCCGCAGCGTGCAGGGTGCAGTTCTTAGGGTGCAGTGCGTTCGTTTCAAAGTCATTGTTGACGTTCTCAAATTTAAGCAGGCTTCATAACAGCAAACGGTTATCGTGGTTATAAATGGCTTAAGTAACTGCGGAAAAGGAAATGCATTCAGCTTATATAATAAATATTTTAGACTTTGTCTGAAGACAAGTAAATGTTTCTAAAGTATTGCCGGGGAGTGGCGAAATCTCATTGTATTTGTAAATCTTCTACTCGGTGACTTATGTTATCAGCCAACATTTTATGAAGTCTAATTTTATTCTCCAGACTTGGGATAATAATAAAGAGGAAATGCGATTCCTTTCCTCATTAAACTATTCCAGGATTCAGTAGGTGAGAAACAGTTACTTTTTTGGAAAGCTGACAATTCCCACTGGTTTTCTGAGGCATTGAGTGTGTCTCTTGTGGGTTGGGCATGTCCAATTAAAATGGTGCGTTTACATTTATTTTTCTTCGAAGATGCTTACAAATGCATTTGGGGTTTAATTCTGAAGTAGGGTTGGTGGTGCTTTTGGAGCTGTTTAAAGGTGGTGGTCTTCACAGAGGTGATGGGACTTCCAGTAACGAACGACAAGCCTTCACGTGCTCCTGTAAAGCGGTTAGGTTTCTAAGCATCCCTTTTGCTGAATTTAGTAGTAGCAGTTACAACGCAGAGCTCCCAAACAGTTCCCTGAAATTGTCTCATCAACTTTATTTGTAGTTGCAATTGAAAAAAACCCACGAAACATTGAGTGTTATCGGGAAGAATATTGAGAACAAGACAGAGGCAGTTTGTTGGCTGCTATATGAAACGCTGGCACTGCCTCAGATTGATGACTGCATCAGCTCATGTCCTCGCGGCTCAAGAAGGATGTAGTGGAGTTTGGGAAGACGCAGAGGAGGGATGGTGCCGCTGCTGTACGGCGAGAGCAGTGATGGCTGGGGCTGTTCGAAATAGAGAATGAAGGGGATTGATCAAGGTTTACAAAATCATGAAAGATACAAAGTTGTTCTTAACCAACTCCCACAGTATAAGAATGAGGAGGCACCTCATGAAAACAGTGGAAGATCATTTTTGATTGTGAATGTATTGCCACCAGAGGCTGGTGACTTGGACGCTCTCCACAGGCTGGAGGAGGCATTATTCATATGGATGGCAAACACATCTGTAAGCGGACACTGACAGAAAATAGGCAGGGATGTACCCTCCAGCATCCCTAATACGAGGAGAGATGCAGGGGAAGTACCGGGAAGCAACCATGCTAAGGAGCTCTTCCTAATTAGCACCTCCTTTTACTGATGTTGGAGTCAAAATACGGGGCTAGATGCACCACTGATGCTAGGTGCATTTGCTCTGTAGGACATTTGCCTTCGTTTCTGTGTAATTATTTCACTGCAGAACCCTTGAGAAACCTATAATAGACAACTTTGAATAAATGAAGGTCACACCCTGTGAATACTTGAGATTATTCATAACTTTGTAGCCTTGTGTAAGCCTTTTTAAAGTCAGGGCCCAAGGCCCTTTTACTAATACTAGGAGTCAATTCTCCTATAATTACGTGGATTTAATGTTTGACGTGTGACATGCTTGCTCAGAGCAATTTAACCTGCAATATGTACGTTGGTTTGTGAAGTAATTGGAAATGAAGGCCACCATGTGACTAAATATTTTTTCTTCCTTAAAAGAGCAAACAATCAACAAAATCCCAAAGCACCACCCTCAGAAGGGCAGGTGGAGCATATAGTCTGCATCTTACAATACTTGAATAAATTAATGCTTTGTAAAAAAAATACAGTTTAGCTGACTATCCTCTGCCGTATTTTTCCCAGGAAACCTAACCTTACTCCATGTACTTATTTTAGACTCTCCTAAGACAGCTACTTGCTTTTGCCAGCTCCAAGGACTAAGATTAGTTCAAAGTAATCATGTCAGTAAATTGCTATAAAATTGATGTGCAAATCTGCCTTTTTGTTTGAAGCTTTGCAGATCATGTTTCCAAATAACTCTATGCAATCGCAGAAGGTCTTGTGACTTTCATAGAAAGCAAACACTTAACATTGCAAAGTATTTTCCAAAGCAAAAGCTTCTTTCCTTGGTGTACTCGAATATGGACCTTCGACAGCCCCTTATATACTGTGAGGGTCGCGTGCTGGACGAAGCATGCAGTGGTGACAGTGCTCACGAGCTAAGGGACAGTCAC
The DNA here is from genome assembly GCA_013398225.1 of Steatornis caripensis. Lineage (NCBI taxonomy): Eukaryota > Metazoa > Chordata > Aves > Caprimulgiformes > Steatornithidae > Steatornis > Steatornis caripensis. The sequence continues at coordinate 457,991 of VZSC01004874.1, forward strand.
ACAGGAGTATCAAAGTGGGCTTACAGTCTCTTGATAAAAGACCTCATGAGAGGCAGTAGGAAGCCTCAGCCCAGTGCAGCAGATGCCTGTGCCAAGGGTTTCTGTTTGGTATCACAGAATCACAGAACCGTAGGGGTTGGAAGGGCCCTCTGGAGATCACCCAGTCCAACCCCCCTGCTAAAGCTGGTGCCCCCACAGCAGGTTGCACAGGAATGCGTCCAGGCGGGTTTTGAATATCTCCAGAGAAGGAGACTCCACAGCCTCCCTGGGCAGCCTGTTCCAGGGCTCTGTCAGCCTCATAGTAAAGAAGTTCTTCCTCATGTTCAAGTGGAATGAGTGCAATGAGTTCAGGTATGAGTGCACTGTGACAGCATTCGAGACCTGGGTGAGTGTGGATTGGGAGGAATTTGGGCAGACTTGTAATGTTGCAAGGAAGGGCAGATAGGGGGTCGTTCACAAGGCAGGGGCTGGGTGGGGGTACAGTGACAAGTCACGGGACATGGTCCCCAGCGCTGAGTGGGGAGCCTGGCCCTGGTTTGGCAGAGGCCTCTGCTCAGACAGAGCTTCACAGGCATGGTGGGTTGACCCCCGCCGGCTGCTAGCTCACTGCTCTGCGGGGAAGAACCAGGAGAGCAAAAGCAAGACAAGTCGTGGGTCAAGTTGGTGACGGTTTAGTAAGTGAAGGAAGGAGGAAAAATAAAGACAGTCACTCACCGTCTCCCACAAGCAGATGGCTGATGCTCAGACAGTCTTCGAGCAACAGCTGCTTTGAAAAGACCACATTCCCAGTTTTTATTGCCGAGTATGATGTTATGTGTTACGGAATATGTCTCTGGTCAGTTTGAATCAGCTGTCCTATCTCTCACTCACTGCAGCGTCTTCCCTGCCTCCAGTCTACTTGCTGGGGAGCACAGAGCAGGACACTGAGGCGGTCTTGACAGTGTGCAAACACTGTTCAGCAATAGCTAAAACATTGGTGGATTATCAACACTGTTCGGTCACAAATCCTAAGCACAGCATCGTACCGGCTGCTGTAAGGAAGGTCCATCCCAGCCAGACCTAGAACAGGGGGCTGCAGCTTCGGAGGCCTGGGGCTGCAGGGACCACCCTTGCTTGCTGGATGTGCACAGTAGTGAGGAGTCATTGCCAATCTGAGGAGCTTGAGGAGGTGTCCAGCAGGCTGTGCAGGGAAGATGAAAGATGAAAAGGAAGATGAAAAAGAGTTTCACGGCATCCTCCCAGATACTCTGCGGAAGTGGAAGCCCAAACTGCGCAGAAGAAATGGCAGAAGACTGTGGTCGGGTATAGGGAAATGGAGGGTTTCCCATGATGGGGAAGGCTGGAAGCTTGTGACTTCTAGCAACAGGAGGACAGCTCGTTCTCCACCTGCAGATCTGCAGCCGGAGCATAGGCTCTATGCCGTGGTAGCAGATGATGGGAAGAAAGGCTTATCTGGGGAAGCACCACAGTTGGCTGAGCCTGAACCACACAGCAGCACCACCAGGAGAAAGTGGAGGCTGAGAGCAGTGGGTGACTCCCTGCTGTGAAGGATGGAGGACTCCATCTACCAGCCTGGGTTTTTTGCTTGCTAGGGGCTTGGCTCCAGCATGCTGCAAAGACACTGCTGAGGCTTGCCCGTCTCTCAGCCTACTACCCCCAACTGCTTGTCCACATGAGCACCAGTGATGCTGCCCTTGCTGTGAAGCAGCATCTTGGGTATGTGGAACTCTTGTATGGGCTGGGTAATGGGCTGGGCCAGAGCTTGTACAGCAGGATAAGAGAAGCCAGTGAGGGTGACACCTTGTTGGGACCACGTTACAGACCACCGCTGATCAGGATAAGGAAGTGGATGAAATCTTTTGATACAACCCAAGGAAGTCTTTGTGTCACAAAGCCTGGTTATCATGGGGGACTGCTGCCCCAGGAAGGACGAGCCCTGGGCACAAGTGGAGACCAGGAGTGCCGAGCTGAGGAGCAGCTTTGTGGGGAAGGCCCTGGCACCCTGGTAGGCAGTGGACTGAGCTGGCCCTGGCAGCAATGAGGGCGAACAGCATTCTGGAGCAGAGCGCGTAGATCAAGGAGACTGATTATCCCCATTACTTGGCACTTGATAGACCACATCTAGGAGAAGTGCCCAGTCCTGCTCCCATACCCCATGCAGGGAAGGTGTCCGTAAACACGACCAAGTTTGTTGGACGCCACCGGGACGGTTGGGGCTGGAGCACTGTGAGGTGAGATGGCCTCATGGGGGGACCCAACCACAGCCCTCAGTGCCTGCAGGGAGGTGCCTGAGAAGACAGGCCCAGGCTCCTCACAGCAGTGGTGTGGCAGGAGGACAGGAGACACACAGATGTTGACACACAGGAAGTTCAGGCTGGCCATACGGAAACCCCCTGAGGCCAGCCGAGCTCTGGAGCGGCTGCCCGGGCAGATTGTGCAGGCCTCGACCTCGGGGCTTCGGGACCGGACGGGACCCAGCCTTGGACACCCAGGCCCGACCCCACAGCCGACCGCGGGGTGAGCAGGGCTCGGGCGGCAGCCGCCTCGGGGCGGCTTCCCGCCGCTGCCAGCCCGAGGTGCGGCGGG
>VZSC01004874.1:472732-507348 GCA_013398225.1 Steatornis caripensis
GCCCAGAGAGGTTGTGGAGTCTCCTTCTCTGGAGATGTTCAAAACCCTCCTGGACGCATTCCTGTGCAACCTGCTCTAGGCTAACCTGCTTTAGCAGGGGGGTTGGACTAGATGATCTCTAGAGGTCCCTTCCAACCCCTACCATTCTATGATTCTATGATTCTATGTTTCAATGGTGGGGTAAAACTCAAGAAGAAAGAAAATTCAGTGCTTTACTCATCTTGGAAATCTAGCACTTGTATAAAAGTTCAAGCAATAATCTTTTCTTTTTATACCAGAAGAACATCAGAGCCTACATTTCCATAAAGCTTTTTCTGTTAATCTATAGCTTGTATGTATTTGTGCTGACACAGGTTGGGCCTGCAGATGCCATCTTTTCTTCCAACACCATGTGTTAAACCTAATTACTGAAATCCTGCAGTTATGGAAACCGTTGCTACCTTGGCGACTTGTGTGTGTAACAGCTGATGACTTGCTGTGTACAGATTCCCAACACGAAACTTTTGATCTGTTGAGAAGTGGCACCAGAGGCCCTGATTCCTGTCTGCTGCTGCTTATCATCATTAGGGATTTGTATTATCCCCAGTTAAATCACTGGGATTCTTGCAGTTCAGCGGTTGCTGGTGCAATGCATCCAAGCAAGCCATCTGCTTGGGGAACAGTTCTGTCCTACCGTCCATATCTGCAAGTCTTGCAGCTGTGGTCCCTTTGGTTTCTTGTTCCATTGTTCTTTGAAAAGCAGAATATGGGGAGGGAAAAATAGGAACTGACACCCTGAAAGGATTATCAGCATGGGAGAAGCAGATTAATTTGGATTAACTCTGTGGCAATTGGAGTTATTTCTTCTAACTATGCTTAAGAAGGAGGCTGAGCAGAACATTCCAAAATTCCAAGGGGACCCCAAAAGTCCCCAAAGTGAATTACCTCACATTTCAGTAGGCTCAAAAGAGATCTTAGGACAATGGGAATAAAGATGGGAAGAGGCAGGGTGCACGGAGTTCATATTGCCGCCCAAAGACAGGAGAGCAGTTGACCTAACACACTTCTTAAATCAGTCAAAGAGAATGTTAGCAAGAAAAGGGTTGTTTGTGAGGCAGAAACATAATAAAAGGATGTGGGACGAAGGTATTACTGAGATGTGGGTCAGACCAGGATAGCAGCCAAACTTTTGAGTGAGGGAGGATGTTATTTTCTGTCAGAAGCATACAATAGTAGTGAGTGTGATGAATTTTCATGTTTTGCTTCCTTAAACTTGCATTGAAGTTGAGAATTCTTTCCTTGTGTCAAACCCCTCTTTCTACATCTTTCACACTTACAATGAATTCTCACTGCTGTATTTGCTTATTTCCAGCATCACTCGGTTGCCAAGCAAATGAGCAAAACTGTACGATCCAGCAGAAACTGGACTAATAAGGAAAAAAACTCTCATACCGAAACAGAAAATTCTTCCATAATACGGGTAATAAAAAGTTACACGCAAGATAGGTTGCTATTGGCATAAATGTTCTCATTTCAGGGAATATTGTTGCAGTCTGACCCAGTATGAAAGTTCTTTCTTAATTGCATCGCAGGTCTTTGGAAAGTGTTTGTCTATTGACCAAAATAGTAGCAGGAATGTACCAGAGATGCTTAAACAATCTTTTCCAGCCTCCAGTGGGACCAAGACAGCATCCATCCATTGCAAACATACTTCTCACATCTATTAGTCTTGCAGGGTAACACAGTTTTTAAATGTCACATGGTCTTGCAGCATCCTAATAGTATCTCTTGGGGAAAATATTTTTTCCCTGACACCATATCAAGGATTCTTAGGAATAGAAACAGAAAATAGTAGGCTGGTGATCTACCTCTATCTGCAGATTGCCAGCAGCTGCAAGTTGTCAGATAGATATATTGATTTAATTAGTCTAGCTAAAACTATCGCTTTTTCTGTTGAAGCGTGATAGAACAAGTTAGTGTTGTTTCTTAGATACCATGCCGCACAATTCTCAGTTAGCACCTGTATTTGTAATCAGAAAAAAAGTTCAAGTTGTAGCTTTCAAGGAACTACTATATGTTACATATTTGCGCTGTGCAGTATTTGTACAAACCTCAAATACTGGTTTTCACAAAACCCAATCTGCTTATCCTTGTTTTTCTTGTTAAGCAAGTAATTTCGCTGTGTGTGTTTGAGAGGAGTGGCAGGGTAGGAATTGGGAAAGGGGATAACTGCATGTATATGAACCAGATGTTTCTTCTGATCTCCATAACAAGGGAGCTGTGCTTCGAACATAGCTCTCTGAAGCTTTAACAGAGGTTGTCAGGCTCTCCCTGGGGCTTTTAGTTTGATTCTTCATTTGTGAGGAGCAAGCAGGACTTTGTGATCAAAAGTTCACATTCCATGTGGGATGCTTTCTGTTTTTTGTAAAGCTGGTGTGGTCCTTTCAGTTCATTTTATTATTTGCGTGGTACAGATCAAAGAGTTCTGTTACATAGTTACAGCATCAAATCCGTAAGTTCTGTCTGAGCTATAGCTTTGAGAAAGATGTCCAGTATTGATTTAATGCTTCCAATGATGGAAACTTTATCACATTTCTTGGTAAGCTGTTCCAATGGTTAGTCATCCTGAGTCTTTCCTGCCGCCTTATTAAATTAAGCACATTAAGAATTGCAACTCTGTATCTCTTTATCTCTGAGGTGTATTTATTTTCTAGAAATTATTTTAGTAACAGTTTTCCAAACTGTTTTCCTAATTTTTAACATACTTTGTTATTTTTGCAGTAATCATCTCACTAATTCTGAAGATGTTACATTTTTTCTGTTTATCCATATCAACTATTCAGTTGTTAATGAATTCAGAGATCATATTTGCCCTTTCTTTTGTAGCGTCTTGTTAGTAAGTCTGGTTTGGTTAGCTACCATCATCTAAATTCTTTTGAATGTTACCATCTTCCACTATATATTCCTTAATTTTATCATCACTGTCTTTGTTGTTGCTGTTGTTCCTGAATATATGATCTGGCATTTGGCTATATTTTAGTGCAAATTGTTAGACTAAGCACAACCTACTTTATGATCCAGACTAGTGTGTGACTCCTCTATTTCCCTTGTTTACACCTTCCCTATCATTGCAGCAGGAAGTCCTTACACTTTTCTATGAAGCAGCTGAAAAAATTGGCCCAATATGTGTTTGACTTATCTATAATCTCTTTCATCACCGGTCTAATCACAGACCACATGTCCTTCAAGGCACCTGAATTAGAATAAATCAATTAACAAAACATTGTTCAGTTTTTGATTAGGATAATTGTGCTTGGAAATCTGCATAGTCTGAAAGTCCACAATCAGGTTCTGAAGACAGCCTATAATGGACATACCTCAAAACTTACCTTTGTAAAATGAAAAGTGTACCTGACATAGCTAGAGCCATTGGATTTCCTTCATGCTGTTCTTTTTTTTTTGGTAATTCTGTGATGTGATAGGCCACAGAGCACTACTTTTTGTTCTGGACATCATCATACATTTTTAAAAGTTGAATACTAAGGACCATAACGTAATAAAAACTCTGCTTCCCAAAGAGCGCGTGTGTGTTCACTCCAGTTGGAATCCATGGGAACTGTTGCCGTCTTTTACAAAGGTTACAGAAAAAGATAAATGAGGAGGTTTTTTTCCCCTCAGCTGGTTTAATTGATGCTAAATTTAGATATTTGTAGACGTATGCTGCAGTGTGATTTCTCAAGTTGATACTGACTCATTTGGACTTATAAACCAAGCCAATAAAATAGTAGCTGTTTAATTACACATGGGTATTTTTATGCATTGTATACTGTATGAACAATTATAAAGGTGATTATACGAAGACTAAATATGAAAATCCAGTTTAGGTGTCTTCTCATTACATTCTCAGGATTTCTAGTTCCAGAAGGGTTTATTAACTCAGCAGTATCATTATGGTTATATATATGTACTGCTTCCAGACCAGAGTTGTACTGCTACATGCAGGTTAGTAAGCCCACACAGAACCAGTTCTGGAGTTTAAATTTTGGATTGAAGTAGGAGTTGTGCTTACTTGTGTCTTTATACTGATACTGAATTTAAATACTAACACTGGAATTAGTAGGAGTGTTACTAGGACAGACCATAGGTTCATCCAGAAATTAGATCTTTTTCAATGGGCAGTAATGGATGCATAAGATTAAGCAAGTGTTGAGTCCTGTTTTGGCCAGTCTAGAAACTTCTTGAGCTAGGTGGTGGTGTTCGCATTTTTTTCTTTTAATAAGCCCTTGATGAACATTGCTTCCCATGAATTTCTGAAGACTTCTTGAACCTATCTATACTTTGAATATGCAAAATATTTTCCTGTAGTGAGTACCAAACTATATTATGCATTTTGTGACAAATACCTTCATTTTATTTGATATAAACCGGGTTATAATTTCATAGTACGAGCTATGAGAGTAAATGTTTTTTTCCTCTTCAAGTTTTCCTGAACATTTGTGATTTTATATATCTCAGTGATACCCTCCGGTTTTCTGTCTTTCATGCTTTCTCCTGTTACGTATGTTTTCTTGCCACATACGGAAACTGTTTTGCACCTCTGACAATTACTCTTTGTCAATGTCTTTTCTGTTTCTGTCAATTCTGTCAATTCTGTGTTCTGTCAATTTCGTAGTAATTCAAAATACTCTGTGGGCATTTTCTGCTCTCTGCTGAAGATTGAACTAGTATTCCTATAAAACTGTGCACAGTGGCTAGAACTTTTTACTGAGTGATGGTAGTCACATTGCAGCATAATATTNCAATTACTCTTTGTCAATGTCTTTTCTGTTTCTGCTTGAATTGAGGGTTAGGGGTTGTTCAAGAACAGAATCCACCACGCTTTTCTGGACTACCATGCTATGTTGTGTTCTTCAGCTATTTCGTAGTAATTCAAAATACTCTGTGGGCATTTTCTGCTCTCTGCTGAAGATTGAACTAGTATTCCTATAAAACTGTGCACAGTGGCTAGAACTTTTTACTGAGTGATGGTAGTCACATTGCAGCATAATATTTTATGTATATATTTTGGAATACTTCTTTTCACGTGCATTATTTTGCCCTTATCAAAATTGAATTTATCTAGTCGTTTTATCGTCCAGTCACTCAATATTACGAGATTCTCCTGGTAGCTACTACAGGCTGTGCTGTGTGATCAGTATATATTGCCAGATTTTAAAACTAGTATAAAACTTGCAAGCAAGTCGAGGTGTAGAAAGCTGAAATAGTGAACGTAAATCTGTGTGTATGTAAACACAAAGAGAACAGAAACAAGTACAAAGTTTGCTGTCTACTCTGGAGAATATGTTAAAATTATACATACCTTTTTCAGAATAACTGAGTGACATTTAAATGACATTTCTTTGTCCTACAGAAATCAAAGGAAAGTAACAGTGTAATTTGTAAACGCTGCAAGACAACGCTGGGAGAAACATTACCATCAGGTATGGGATGTACAAACCAAGCTAGACTTCACTGCATCAGCCATTGAGCACTAGAGGTTAAAAACTGTGGAAGAAAGTAGTTTATCAGTAAGGTGCAGGGCTGATTCCTGTGTGTTTGTCTCATTCCCTTGCTTCCACTGTTAGACTTTGAGAATGACTTATGACAGGGATTTTCTTCATCCTTGTTTCTGTGACGTATTTGGCTAATTCCAAAGCTTTGGAAGACTCAAAGCATGATTCCAGTTTACTGGGAATCCCAGTATAAAAAGACCTGAGAAATCACAGGTTGTTTATTTTGCGATCAGTCCTACAGCATAATGGAAAGGTTAATTCAGAACTTGATCAACACAGAACTAGAAGCTAAAGATATGATTGCTGACAGCCAGCCTGGTTGTGTGGAAAGGAAGCCTTGTCAAAGGAACAGGTTATCTGTCATCATCTGATGATGATGAGATTGGTTTAAAAGCTGTCATTATATTGAATCAGCAGGGCTTACCTGAAGTAGTGTAAAGACGAGTCTCTGATGATTTTTAAAATGCAATTATTAACAGGAGACAAGCAATGATAAGACTGTTACTAGCAGAGTTCGTTCTTTGATTCTCCCTCTACTCCACTGCATCAGTCAGTGTGAGCCTAGCTCGGTTCAGAGATCTGGAGAATATAAAAACTTCTCAGAAAATGCAAAGCCTGTCTAAGAAATAAGTCACGAGGAGACACAAGACAGAAGGTCTTCTGTCACAGAAGGTTCCGATTGCCCTGTACAGGGATGCAAATAGTACAGGATTTCATAAAACCAAATTTAAGGTAGGATGTTTGAAAGCCCACTATGCAGGTTATAGGACTTTGGGAAAACAGTGTTTGGGAAAGAGCTTTACAGATCATCATGAATAATGGATGCCTTAATCTAAGCCTTCAGATGGTTGTAGCGACCAGTAGTTGATGTGATCACAGGGTATGGGGAAAAGGCAAACACTATGTTGATTTGCAGGGAGTAGGTCAGGACTCTACAGGGCTGAAGTTAGATAGTCTGTCCATTGTTTCACCATGTTTCTTCAGTACTGTAGGAACTTTACAGAGAGTTCAAAGAACTGACAAAAAAAACACTAACCAGAGATGTGTGGTGTAAGTCTGGACAGAACCATCTCTGTGAAAAGAGACGAGAGGGCAGACTTGACTGTTACGCTTTGGTACTTTCTCATAAGCAGGTATCAATGTTTTGACGATACAGCTGGATTAGAAAGGTGTAGCTGTGGAGGCCAGATGTGGCTTTGAAATTCTCCTGTCAGCTATTCCTTCCCCCAACTCTATCCTCATGTACTCATATGATTTTTTTTCTTGGGAAATCCCACCTTCTGTCTCTCTGCAAGCAAACATCTCCTTAATTCCCAATGCCCTTGCAGCAGTAGCACCAATTCCTTACTCACGATAACAGCTGGGGAGCTACAGTGACTGAACTGGCTTCTTTTCATCCTGTCTCCCAGGACTGGGCACAACGTGGAACAGTTAAAATTAAACTTAGAGTTAAAATATAATTTCTTAACAGAGAGGGTAATTTTAAAAGTGTAGTATTTATCTGGCGAAGGAGTGAGATTACCAAGTCTTTGGAATCTTTAAAAGTCTTTGGAATCTTTAAGTGTCTTTCTGAAATGCTTGCTTTCATCCACTTTTAATGGTGTTTGTGGACAGAGATCAGATGAGACAATCCTTTCTGCCCTTAACATTTATGAAACTGATGAATCTTTACTGTTGTTTACATACTAAGGCTTAGTGGAATGAATTTACTCTACATGCTTAACCTGTTCTGCTGGCCCTCTGGTTAGCCTGTGTTTGTAGCGTAGACCCAGAGCTTCAATATCATCATCTTTGACCTGACTTTATTGATAGGGTTAAATTCTGTACTCACACACTGCCATTTAGTGTCAATGGCTGTCTTTGTGGAGCTTTTGGGCAACAGTTACACTGAAACTCAGAATGTATGCAGTATTAGTGTTGAGTTAGTGTGATTTTTGGAAAGAAGTTCTATTCTGCTCTTTGAGCAAAGAAGAAAATTATTCCCCTGTGTGTTCTGTTATTAAAACTGTCTCTTGTGATTCACTGCAGCACTACTGAGCAGCAGAGGGTACTAAAATACTTGTCTAAGCTATGCTGATCTCAGTGCTTTAGGAAAGTGCTTTCATCTTTCAGGATTGACTTGAACTCGTGCTTGCTTTGTTTGAAAGTGATTGTTCCCTGCATTAAACAAGGATCAATGTGAATGACAAATTGCTGATCATGTAATTAGCTCAGAGCAGTTTTCTTCTGGCAATGTATGTTTTCTGTTATTGGTTGCTTCTCCTCCCACAAACCAAAGCAGAATTTGACCATCTGCTGCACCTCTCAGTTGAGTGCTGAACAGAAGTTTAATTAGTGCAGTGATACAGTGACTTACAGTCTATTCTTAACAAGTCTGTTCTTCTCTTGTACTTGAAAAATGTTTATGTCATTTTAGATACCATTAAATATTACGTCACTGAGGTGATTATTCGGCCATCTGAGGGAAGTTTCAGCATAACACCAAGGTAAAAAATAAAAATAAATCAGATAATGTGCTCAGGTTTATGTTTTGGGAAGGATGCTAGAAATGTAGCAAAACTTTAGTTTCTTGACTAATTACTTAGAATAACAAAGTGCAGTCAAATTACGTGTAATCACAGAATTAAGCACTGTAAATAACAGTCTGAATTCACTCATGTACAATTTTGTTTGCGTGTGTTTGCGTGTATGATGCAGAATGAGAAAGATTGTGTATAATTTGTCACAGTGTGTCACTATTCAGATGATAAGCCAAAATACAATACTTACTTATTTTGAACTATTTAAATTTGCATTACGTCTGGTGACTAATTATGGAAATGGAAGATTACATTATGTAAAGTTAAATTAAGTAAAGCTTGAAATGTTTAATTGGAAGTGAGATTTTTGAATTTTCAAGTACTTCAGTTTAAAGTCGAGACTAAGATGAAACACAACTTGATCTAGCAGTCTTGTATCATGCACTATGTATCAGTCACAGTTCTTTCCTTTTGTGAATTATATTTTAAATATGTGCATCATTCTGAACTTTGTGTTCATATATGTAAAATATAATAGGGAAAAGCTTTTATTCAGCATTTGACATTTAGTGTTGGTCAAAATAAAGGATGTAGAGCAATTTAGACTGCTGATCTATTAAACAAATCCTGTTGCAGGAAATTGAAAGTCCTCTGGTTTTGGGGGTGAGAAAGACAAAGAAGCGTCATCACTCAATAGAAAGTGGTTGTAGAATGTGGTGGAATTGACCGTATGGAGATGCTCTTATACTTGTACTGCATCAATATGAATTACTTTGCCCATGTAGTTGTTACGAAAACATATCATACGTGGTTAATTCTTAAACAGGTCTCAATTCGTACAGAGCATGGTTGCTCAGTGTCTTGTGGAATTGTCCTCTGCTAAAAGCACGTTTAGATTCGCCATAACAGGGGATGATGGAAAAATCTATATTCTGGTAAGTTTTTTTTAATCTTGAAAAAATTTGACCTATGAATCCCAGCTCCTAAAATTTATTATTTATGTTGATCATGATTGTATGTGTAAAAAAAAAAAAAAAAAATTCTTGTGTTGAAGTAGTTCTGAATAGTTCTGTTCAAGTAAGAAATTTTCCCTTGTTTTTAGTCTAAGTAGATGAATATATAGAAATGTTCTCTATTAATACAGTAATGAAAGTACTATGAATGCACCACGAGTAGCACAGAAATAACACTGTGCTTTCTGTTCAGAAAATACGGAAGGCTTAAGTTTTTACTTTATAATATATATCTCATCTTCTTGCTCCAGTGCTTCTTATCTTTAATCACCAGAAGTTCATCAAATGGTATAGCATCTTTCACAAATATTGTCTTAAGTCAGCAGAGACTACTAATGTAGTCAGTACATTGCATTGCAAAGTGAAGTGCAAACAAAAATAAAATTGCCTATTATACTTAATGTTCTAGTGCTGTTAAATTTGGTTAAGCTTGATATTTAAATAGTGACAGCTAAATTCCTCAGACTTGTAAGATGGATAGAAATTTGGGTCTGGAATCATCTTAATACTATACATTTGGTATAACCAGGGATGTTTTCTTTTATTCATGAACTAAATATAGGCACAGAATTTGTAATTTTGCAGTTTGTATTAGTAATTCATAGACACAAAGATAAAGAAATACATGATTGTAGGTTCCTGCCCTAGATAAACTTACAGATATACTTTATTGAGGTAGGCAATCTCATTAAATAAACTGTTTTATATAGACATTGTCCAAGTTCTGTAATTTTTGAACATCCAGGTTCTGAGGTAAGTGTATATCTGTTGCTTTTCAATACATTTTAGCACCAAGATAGCAGTTATACAACCACTGAGAAATACTTCTGAGATGATAAAATAGGGTCTCATGAGCAGACCCGTAATTCGCACTATGTATAATCAAATTGAGGAGGAATTAAAAATTGTTGTGATTTTTCCCGTGTAGCTTATGTGTTTCCAAGTTACCTGATATCCTGATGCTTAAGTCTAGTAGCTTATGTAGAATGAATTGGTTATTTTCTAACAGAAAAATCAACTTACTTAGCAGATTGCCATTATTCTTACCTCTGGGTTGTATTTTTGCCCATCAGAGGAGCAGGTTGAATTAGCATAGAGACTGGCTTCTGATTGGCATCCCTCCCTTTTTATTAGTGAATTATTAGTTTGTTGTTGTTTAACATCCGAAAGCCCTTACTCATGCCCAGGGTGAGGTTCTAGCTACTGTATACACAGCAACAGGTGTTCACAGGAAGTTCCACTGAACATGAGGAGGAACTTCTTTACTGTGAGGGTGACAGAGCACTGGCACAGGCTGCCCAGAGAGGTTGTGGAGTCTCCTTGTCTGGAGATATTGAAAACCCGCCTGGATGCATTCCTGTGCAACCTGCTCTAGGCTAACCTGCTTTAGCAGGGGGGTTGGACTAGATGATCTCTAGAGGTCCCTTCCAACCCCTACCATTCTATGATTCTATGATTCCAGAGTCATGGGTTAAGTCTTAGGACTCAGAGGCCTTGTGGACACAAGTGTAATGTAAGCACTGTTATATTAATCATTGCAAACAGTTAAAGAGTAAAAAATGTAGGTGCTTGATGCTCTGAGTACACAGCCCAGTTAGACAAGTGGTCTCGTCACTGATATATCAGGGACCAGCTGTCCCTCTTGTTTGTTTTGACAATGAGCCAAAGATTCTCATTCACAGTGTTTGTGCTTACATACCTGAATGCACACAGCTTAGGCTGTTTATGTGATAATTAAGGTTAAAGTCTCTCACAAATTTTTTTAATTTTTTTTAAAAAACATAAATATTATGCATGTTTTTCCTTTTTTCCTCCTCTGCATGTATCACTTAACATTACCAGTTACATGATCTGCGGATATCATCATCTGAGTTTCTGTCATTTAAGTTGGTGATAACCAAATTCCTGAAAACTATATGATTCTTGTGTTCTTTTTTAAAAGTCTTTTTGTCTCAGAAAAAACCCCAATGTGGCTTGTACAGATTTCCTTACATATTCTAACTACATCTGTGCCCTCTTTACATCCTCTGAAAGATGCATCACTTGCATCCTCTCTTCACTCCACTGTTGAAGGGTTCCTTACCTTGAAGTTACATGACTTACAAGCTAAGAATAAGATGAGGACAGCAAATGGATGGTCAGATGGGAGAACAGGAGCAAAATCGTGATTATTTGTCAGCATAGCAGCATCTTAAGAGATGTCATTTTTTTCTGTGCTATAATAAAGGATAGGTTTGAAAGAGGTAAGTAAGTAGTTTTGTGGATAGATACAGGGAATTCATCCCATAGATGGGATCAACCTGATAAAACCCTAAAAGATACATCTGTTTGAAACCAAAAAGTGTGTGGTAGAGTTTGGAGAATTTGAATACTGACTCTTTTTTCAGTACTGAATGAGGGATAGTTTTTAGACTTCAAAGTCTAAGTCCGCTTTGTGCTTTGAAAATAAGGCAACTTGCATTTCAGCAGTGAGTGGAGAGGGAGTAGGAAGGTATCCCAAGAAAATAAATAATAAAATGGGAGAGACCTGTCAGTCAGATACTGATTCTTGCAATATGTATTGGAGAGCCTGAGCAGAAGTTTGCATTTGTCAGGATTAGTGTGTGGGACATTGCAAGGATCAAGATGTGAGATAATGAGTACCTCGTTGAGACTTAGCTACCCAGCTGTCTTAGAGAGTTGTATTCTTTGTAAAGTATGAGGAAGACTACATCTTCATCTGTATAGTCTGAATGTGAGGGCAAAAAAGCTGTTATGAAATATGTTTGCATTACTGACCTGTGTGATGATGAAAGTAGTGGTAATGTCTGCAATAACTAAGAAAGAACTAGCAAGGAAGAGCAACAGCTTTTTTTTTTTGTAGCTATGTTAAACTGAAGTTGATGCTTCATTGTTCATAAAGTAATGCTGGGTACACAGGTTGAGATTTTAGGGAACTGATCACAGAATGTGAATTCTGTATTTCACCTGTTTGGATCAAGTCCCACAAAGTATATCTGAGATGTATTGCAGCTTTTATCCTAAGAACATTTTTGAAGCCTATTGACAAGGTGATTTAAAAAACAAAACACCTCCCTCCCCCCAAAAAACCCAAACAAACAAACCAACAACAACAACAAAACACAAACACTTTCTCTTAATGCTGTCGTTTCAGAAAAGGTCATCAATCTGCACTATGAATAAATTCTGAATTTTATCTGTTTATCTTTCTGTAAAGGTTCTTTTCTTACTGGAGCTAATATCAAAAGAATTTGGTTGTGCAGGCACTGCTGTACAAAGTAGGAGAGAGGAAGGAAAGATTGTACATTGTGCGTAATATGGTTGAAAGCATATGATGAAAGATGAAAATTTGAAACTATGTTAGCCAGACATAACGTGTATAAATTGCTTTGAGTCAACACGTTGTATCTTGGTGAGTGGTTGTTCGTTCAAACCAAAAGCAAGATCAAAAAATAGGAGCAGACAGCTGTTTCTGCATTGCTCCCTAGACTGGTTTGAAGGATCTTCACCTTCTGAAAAGCATCCCAGGAGGCTCCTTCACAGGCAAGTGTTAATAAATTCAGAAGGAAGGAACTCTGTTTAGTTAAAGCTAAGCGTGGTGGCAGTGGCCTGTGTGTACAGGGCACTTCTCTCTTCTAATTTTCTCCAACACATCTTCAACACTCAGCTTAAAGCACTGTGTGTAATGGTCCTAGCTAATGAGGTGTATTTTGCAGTTTAGGCTATGAATGTGTACTCTGAGTTACCAGAGCAGAACTGATGAACAGCCACTTGCGAAGCAAAGTGCAGTTGCTTGTCATCATTTATGTCCGTACGCTAAAGTGATTCTCCTCCTCCCATCCCCTCCCAAGACATCTTTATCAATACATCACATTCCTCCTTTATAGAACTTCCACTGTAGTGTTCTGAGCCCTGGGCTCTGATAAATTGTGACTGTCACATTCAATTACAACATACACTATGTGTCCTGTTAACGGTGGTTTTCTCCCTCCACAGGGGATATCATATGTCTGCTACCTAACATCATGTAACTTGTTTTACTTGAAGCTGATTTGGTCATGAGAAGCAGAAGATTACTCTCTAGTGAGCAGCACTGCATAAATCTTGTTTTCTATGATAAATATTTCATATATAAAGATCTCATACAGGCTCAGGACTTGTAAAAATTGATTTCCTTTGGTAACTCAGATCACTTCACTACTTCAGGCTGTGAATAAAGGAAAAGCCTGATTTTTTTGTACAGTGCTTAGCATGAAAGCCCTGAAACCAGGTTAGAACACTGATGCATGGTCACATGAAGATTAAATAAGATCCATAATGTGATGCAAGAAGTTCAGATTTCTCAGACTCTCCCCAGCAAATATCCCATGAACTGCTGTAAGCAAGTAGTGCTGACGAATGCCAGTCCCATTATCAAACTTGATAAAGGTTTATTTTCCAAGTAAGGGTCTGTTCCAGCTATTTGTAAATCCCAGTCTACCTTTTACGCCACATTAATTGTTTATTTCCTTGCATGTCTTAGCTCCATCCGGTGATAATTATCATGCTTTTTCTAAAAATCCTTAATTCTTGGCACTTCTGAGGGCAGTTTTTCAGTTCCCTGTCTTTAGCCTTCAGTTGTTCAACACCATATGCTTGAATAATTCCTAAAAAAACTATGAAATTAGAGAAATAATCCATTTGGTACTGAAACAGATGACTTGGGGCTGTTCCTTTTGTTACTATCAAAGTGAATGTGCTGCAGCCACAAAAAGAGGCAGCTTCACAGAAATAATGATCTTTAGGATGACTGTGATAAGTCAGGCATCAGTTTGTTGTATTAACTCCTTTTTCTCCACTGGAGGCTGTGCAGACTGTGCTGAATAATAAAATGTCAATTTATGTCTGTTAACACTTTGTTAGAAACTTTGTCAGAGTGTGGCTTTAGTACCAGCTGACTTAGGATCAGAGTAAAGGAGCAAATTGAAATTAATGTAATCTTCAGTAAAATAAATTATTTCCTCATTTGTAGGTATGGCTCTTAAATTCTGACACATTGCTGGTGGAGTCCTTAGGAAGTTCCTCCTCGCACGGTCTTTTTACACAGTTTGGAGATATTTTCATACCTAGCTCTGGACCAGCGGGCACCTGGAATGCTGTCAAAGTCCTTTACCAGCCGTGCATTAAAAGCAGGAATAAGGAGTAAGTATAGACTTTTCTGACCTCAGGTTCTGATATTTGACTTGTTTTGCTTTTCAGGGCAGCAATATTTCTTTGAGGTTCTTTGGGCAGTCCATTAGTGTTAGAGGTGTATCTCTTTGAAATTGCATAGAGTTTTTAAATTTAATTTTTTTTTAGCAAAATTCCAGAGGAATAGTATTTGGTTTCTGTTACAGCCAGAGAGAGTCTGGTGGTTAAATTTTTGCATTGTAGTATTAAAATGTAGACTAAAGAGTTAAGTTGTTCCTAGAGGTACCTGTAGATAACTTAGGTAAATGATACAAATAGAAGTTGTTTCCCTTGTAAAGGGGAGTAATGTGCTTTTTCACATATCTGTTTTTTTACCTGTGTTAACTCACTGTGTGCTTTTGGAGCTTGGTCATTTTTCAGGCTCTGTTGACAGAAGCTGGAAGGATGGTGGTGCTGTCAATCCCACGGAGGGTCAGTGAGTTCTGTCTGTACTGTCTCAGTACATGCTGCTCTGCAGCTGTAGCTCCAGGTGGTGTAATTCAGGAAAAATTGCAGGGAGATAAGAAGCGTGAGCTGATGCCTGAATGATGCTTGAGTTTAGCCAGATCTCCCTCTTCGTATTCAATTTCTGTGTTTTGTGTGAAAATCTGATCTCAGTTGTCAAGTTATTTATGGGAGTAACCCTCTCTGCACTCTCACAGTAATGAATTTGGACCTCTGTGGTACAGCTGAAACCAGGATGGTAGAGGTGGGTAGTTACTAGTTTAGCAAATTATACCTGACTGTTCCACCTTCAGTCATGACCTTTTTTGCCTTAAAATTTTGCTTTGTTTTGCAAGAGATAGAGCTGTTCACAGGACTGAAATTTGTCCGTTTGAGCCAAGTTATCTTCAATACTACAGGTGTTGTGTGGTGGATTTCAAAATATTAGCATAGTGATCATATCTGTATACACGGACAATGCATCTAACAGTGTCCCTTTCAAAAGATACTTGTGCATGTAGCCTAGCAGAATAATATGAATAATGTTATATCAGTATAGCATACTCTCAGCATCTAGCATATTCTCAAAAGGAAAGTCCTCTTTAGATATGATGCAGAAGTTCATTGAGGTATTGAATTAGCCTCTGTGTTAAACTGTAACTTGCTTTCAGCCCAGTGGTGGCATTATTTGAAAAAGGAGCGGGGAAAGAAGGGAAAAGAGAAGAGGTGAGGAGGGTGGTTGAGTACGGTGCCATAGAAATGTTTTTCTTGGATGCGTCCAAGAATGCTGGAGCCCTCATAAAGGAAACCTTTGATTTCAGCAAGCTTTGAAGTCTGCATTATGAAAAACATACACTGCCTAACATGTTAAAGCCTTTATCTGTTGGAGAGCAAAGATCAGAGAATATTGATTAAGCAGTGGCTCCAGTGTTTGCAGGTGATGGAGTATGATTTTAGTATAATTTTCTGCTTTCGTTTCTGCAGTGATAGAAGAGAAAACATTGGTTTTGTATAGCTTATACTCAAATAGTGATTTGATTGTGTTGTTTTTCCCTTAAACCCTTGGAAACTAGATGACGAATTTAAAGAGATATGGATATATTTAAAATTTAGAAGACATTCCCTCCAAACTCAGTCAGTACACAACTAATTTATAGCCCAATACCTCATGAAAGTACAATAAAAATACTGTGTCCCTCAGACAAACAAACATGTGCATAGGAATTAAAATATTTTTGTAGGAGAAATATACACCTTGCAAGAATGTGTGATTCATCATGGTGTTTATCCTGAATGTTGCCAAGTGTATCCTTTTTATTTTTCAAATGGATCCAATATTGGATAGCTGAAATAAACTCTGACATAGGGAGAGAATGCAAAATTCTAGTATTTAGGGACAAGATCATACTGCATTGTTAATGTTGTTCATGTGAGAGAAAATATTACCTTTATTAATGTAGTAGCTTCAGAAGTTGGCATTGGAAAACCTCTGTGATCTAAATATTATTCAGTGATCCAAAATACATCTTAAAAGTGTTATCATTAAACTGCTTATTCTTAGAAAGGGAGAGATTGCAAGGAGCACTACCACTCTTAAGTCTGACAGAAGTGTAACTTACAGTTTTGCTTCTCAAGTTTAAGTTCTTTATCGCTGAGAAGATTTAATTACCTTGACACAGGTTCAGTTATTTTGGCATGTTATTGAGATAAAAGTAATATCTACTTAGTCACTTACCTGGCATTCACAAATGCTTTTCTTGAACGGAGTTCTCGGCAGCAGAATTTTACTGTGAGATTACATTCAGTTTTTTCCATTTCC
The DNA here is from genome assembly GCA_013398225.1 of Steatornis caripensis. NCBI lineage: Eukaryota > Metazoa > Chordata > Aves > Caprimulgiformes > Steatornithidae > Steatornis > Steatornis caripensis. Next base: position 489,267 of record VZSC01004874.1, read on the forward strand.
CCAGACAGACTTGTTACAAGTAGTTTGTTTCTGAAGATTGCTTTGCCTTTATCTTTGGGATTTTGCGGCGAGCAGAAGGCACAACTGAGGTTTTACTTCTCTGACAGTAATTGGCATCTTCCCTGTCCAGCCCCTGGACAAATGAAGATGGAAGAAAGAACACAGGGTTCTTTCTAAGGCTTTCAGAAGGTTTCAGAAACCAAAGTAACTGTTGGTTTAGTATTGTTTTCCCGGTTTTATATTTCTAGTAAATAATAGTAAAAAGGACATTAGCGCTTCAATCTGTTTCTGCTAACTCATTTATCATTTGGCTTGCAGTACTGCCTGGATCTGTGCAATAAGACTGAAGTCTGTATGGAATAGGAATGTAAACACAGCAGAAGCAAAAACATTAAAACCAGTACAACTTATTTAGTGCAATGTGTTTGCATTTAGGTCTCAAATATTGTTTCAGGAACTCTGAACAAAGTGTCTGATTTCTTGAATAGTGCAAGTTCCAAATGTTTTAGGTGGCCACATTGTGATAATAATTATAATGCTTACCTTGTTTCTGCACACACACCTGTCTGAAATAATGCAAAGGTTTCAGAGCCCACGGTCTGTTCCCAAGCAAGAATACCTTTTGCGTAGGGAGCAGTCAGCAGGAGGTCTGCTTGTGACCTGGATGCCAACAGTTGCAAAGGATAAGCGTCCACTCGAATATCCTGTTGCATCCCAGAGAGCCTCTTCAGTTGTTGCGAGTAACTGGGGGCACTTGGGTCCTGTCCAATTCCTGCAGTGCCAGAATCTGCTCTGTGCGATGGGAGGGGAAGCCTGTTTCTTACCTGTGGACATTGCAGAATCTGTGCTGGGTAACTGGGCCATACGTTAAGAGAGATTAAGGTAAAGTATAAATAAAAGCATTTATTTGTGATATCTAAATATAATAGCATAATCACACATTTGTAAAACATGGGTGAAGAAATGAAAGATATATTAGTCTACTTAACGCAAGCGTAGATCTGCTTACTCTGAGAAATACATGGTTCCATGGTAGCAGTTGAGGTCTCAGGCTGTGTGAAATTCTCTCTTTGCAAGCTGCCTCTGCTAGAGAGACCCTAATTGGGATTGCTGAATAATTCACGTTCAAGCACCCCCTTTTCGAAGTAACCCTTAGGTTCAGATTCCTTGGGATGCACTTGAATATTTCTCTTGGAGGGAGTGTGGTAGCTTTTATACGTGATCCTTCTTTTCAAGACTTCTGGTATGTCAGGAGAAATTTAGTGTCTCGGTCCAAAACTCATTTTATTCCTTCTTTATTCAGAGCACAGTTTTGCAATTCTTTGTAATTAACATAATGCTTATTTCTCTTCCTTGGATATGGAAGTGATTTTTTCCCCTTAAACTAGGAATTATGTGTGAACAACACCATGCTTCAATGAGCAACAGAACTCTCTTTCCTCCAGTAAATCACTGGCATATCACTGTACCTTACGTTCAGTATTACTCTAAATGTTAGCAATGCAAAGGAAACCAACATTTAAGTAGGATAAGTCTTCATGGTTCGTTACTGGCTGCTGAGGGATACCAACTGCAATGATGATTAACCGATTTGGAGTGATGGCTGTTTGGAGGTGGCTGATCCCAAAGCCTGGTGTAACAAAACTGTGTTCTGAGTTAGGCTGAACATTGCTGAGAAGGTCATTACCCCTTGTGTGGCGTCTACCTTTTTATCAACAACGTGCTGGTTCATGTTCAGTTTGTTGACCTGTGTTGACCATCAGATCCTTTCCAGTAGATTGGAGTCTGATAAACAGCCTTCCACTCTGTTTTTGTGCAGTTAATCTTTGTCAAATTACATCCTAATTTTGTTCAGAACCTTTTTCCCTATTGGTCATGTCCATTTTGATTTCCAACATGTGGTGTACTGATGGCCCTTCCCAGCTTCATGTCACCTGTGAATGAAAGAAGCATCTCTCTTGTTCCCATCTCAGGGACAGTGACTGAGATATTGAATAGGACCAAACTAAGAATACGTAATGTAGAGCCTCTCTCGGTATATCTCTGTTTTGGCAATAAATTATTAACAGTTGTGTGCTGGGTATTTTCTTCCCTGTACATTAGACTGTATTGCTTAAGAACATTCAACAGCTTTTAAGGCACTGTGAAGTTAAGACATGGTAAGGTATATCCAGATGGTATATCTATATCCAATATCCATAGGTATATCCAGATGTGCTATAGTGTAGCTCTTGGCATTTCTCCTTGCAGAGCCCTATTCCTCTGATCTTCCTGAGGGCAGCCTTTAAGTGTCGTATTGATTTGTATCTTACTCCTTCAGCTGTTAAACAGGGTTAGAAAGACTTAGGTTTGCCTTAACGTTTGATAGCACAAGTTCTGGGCAGGTCTGTCTACAATTAGGCTTCCAGCCTTGTGGGAGCTTTGTGAGCAATCCTACTACAACAAATTAGTTGAAATTATATGCTGTCATTTCTTCTTGTCACCTGTGAAAAAAGTATGTTACGAGTGTAGTTGAGTCCCATTGGAGGAGGATGCCTAATGCATTTTCTGCACCATTTTGGCTTAGATATTCATGGATGATGTGTATGTGATTATGTTGGTTCCCTCCACTTTTTTCTCAGCAGGGCTGCTTTCCTGCATCTACAAATCTGCTCTGCAGACAGAAGAGGTCTTACTTTCAAGTAACAGGTTCTTGGCAAATAACACCTTACACAAACAACCTTGACTGCTGGGAGTGATAATGGTAAATACTGCTGAAGTGAGAATGTTGTACAAATGCATGAAAAAAATTCAAAATATGGTTACATTTTTCCCTTTATAGTAGTGTGCTGGGCACAGCTTTGTCAAAAAATCATTGATAGCTTTTTACTTCTCATATGCATCTGGAGTCTCTCTGAATGGTTTACAGCTTTTGCAGAAGCCTTCTCCAATGTAAGAAGTTGCTGCTTATCATTTGAGAGTTGAAAAATGACTTCCAGAAATTGTTCATCTTATTAGCTTTAGAGGGACAGAATAAGCTAGAAAATTGAGTTGGTGGCTGAAAACATAGAGGTTTTGAGTCCCAGTGTTTTTGTGACAGTCCATGTATAGCGAGCTGTTTATGAAGCTTTTACTGATGTATTCCAGAATGTTTATTTGTCCCAAGAATGGCTTTCATTCTGTATATGACTCTAGAGTAATTCACCTCTCATAAAAGCACCAAACTGTGTCCTATTTCACTGATTTTTGTATGTCTGAAATAGAATGCCTTTTCCTAGTGTTTCAGTAACTCTTGCATGTAGAAAACACATGGGAGCACANGAGCTGTTTATGAAGCTGTTACTGATGTATTCCAGAATGTTTATTTGTCCCAAGAATGGCTTTCATTCTGTATATGACTCTAGAGTAATTCACCTCTCATAAAAGCACCAAACTGTGTCCTATTTCACTGATTTTTGTATGTCTGAAATAGAATGCCTTTTCCTAGTGTTTCAGTAACTCTTGCATGTAGAAAACACATGGGAGCACACAGACCAAGAGTTGACTGACTGAGGAGTGACCAATATTTCACTATTCTGTGCTCTCTTTAAGGTGATTTCTGTAATATAGTAAACTTCTCATGCTATATCTGGAATGATTAAATGAGTGAGTGTGATTGTGCATGGAGCATGAAGCATCTGTTTTGTTTCAGGTAATTTTTTTTTTCTGTTCCCATCTTGAATTCTTGCATGGTATCAAGAGAACTGACACCACAGGTGGGGTGGGTTTAAAAGAGCTGACTGAGCCATCACGCAAAGCTTTTTGAAAGATACTGTCTGATGCCAGTCAGGGTTTGGGGACAGGAGGGAAAAAAATACTTTTCAGAGTTTGATAGACATGTGGAAGCTGTAAGCCTCCTGAACTTTGAATGCTTGGGCAGAAGCTTGGAGGAAGAGATGAAAGCTCCATCTGAGACCTGTTATTTTTAGCTAGAGATAGTTCTTCAGTACTGGTAACATCCTTTCCCACCTCTAGGAAAAGAGTTATGCATCTTTTAAGTTTAGCTTTCAGGAGAAATATCCTGACTTTCTTGTTTATTGAAACTAGACCTGCTATGTGCAGCATTCTTTTATGGCCGTTACTTAAGAACTTCGTTCTTGTTCCTAAACACAGGTCTGACATATCTTTCCAACTCTTAGGAGCTGTCATATTCTTGGTATCTAATCTTTCCAATTTCAAATAGTCTTAAAAGTAATAACTAGAGAAAAATGGTGGAATAAACCCTTTGTCTACCAAATAAGGTCTCGTGCATTTTGCTCAAAAATTTTGCTCGTGTTACCATTCCAGCTGAGCTTGTTGCTTAGATTGCCTTTTTTGCTCAACTTTTGAAATTTAGCATTGAAGTCAGAGGAGGAAGGGTTCTGATTTTTTTAAAAGTGAATGTGCAATCCCAAATCACTTAGCTATTTGTTAGTAATCTGACCAATAAATAGCCTGCCTTTCTTCTTGTGTAGCGTGAAAGATGCTGATGTGTCACGGCTCATCTTGCAGGGTACTACTGTTGTACTCTGCACTAGAAGTGTCAAATACTATATACATAGTAATTAGCAATATAAAAATAAGAAATTGGCTGTAAGTGCTACTGTTTAGCTACTTCTTATGTTCTAATTTTTTAGAAAACATAGATAAATATGCTGTTAAGATCTCCTGTTATGTTTAATACGCTTTTGAATCAGGATATGTGATTTTGTAATGTGGTAGAACAAAAAATACTGTTCAGGCTTGTATATTTTTTTCTGTATTGTTCTTATTTATTTGTGAAACACTGTAATTCAGGTAAGGACAATTTTGGTAGTTCTCATGTATCTCTGGTTCATACTGCTGTAGCTCAGCTCTTTTGGGACTCTCAGGACTGGCAATGAGAGAAATGTCATGTTGGATGGGAAAAAATGGTGAATTAAAAGCAGCAAGGCTATCTGAAACTAATTTAAAATGTATAGGCTGAAAGAACTGCATTGCTGGCTAGTTAGTTCCACATTTATAGAATGATAGGAATGTAAGAAATGCTGTGCTAGTCCAGATCAGTATACTATCTAGCCCAGTATCCTCCCTCCAACATCCAGACGTGTTCTTTAGAGTAGCAGGTGAGCCTCAGTACTTCCCTGTACTGCCCAGCTCTGTAGTTGTATTAAGGATCTTAGAGGGCACAGCCCTGCCTGTTTCCTTTACGCTCCTTTCATGCATCTTTTGACTATCCATTTGAATAAATGTGTTTTGACTTTACCGGTGCTGTCTGCCTCCACAAACTCTTGTAACAGCAAGTTCCAGAAGTTCCATACTGCTGTGTAGTACTCTTTTAACCTCTTCTAAACTGATCTCCTGCTAGTTTCAGCGAATTGCCTCTAGAACTAGGATTGGGGGCTTTAGCGAACAATTCTGCATTCATACTTGCAAAATGGACGTGAGGGTCTTAGCTTTATACTGGGATCACAGCATGCGGTGTTCTTGCTGATTACATTTAGGAGTTAGATTTACTGGCCAGTTTGCTGGAGGGACAGCAGTGTCACATCTATTCAAGTCTTACTTGACATGTGTATATCTACTATATTAATTTTGCTTTTCTTGTAACACTGCTTTTTTGAAAGCCAGATAGCCTAAATGCGATGGTAATGATCCGTTGAGGATAACTTTATAATTGTAGGTCAATCCATAGCAGCTTTCCACTTAGAGGCTTACAGTTTGTTTCTCACAGACTTACAAAGACTGTTGGGTTCACCTGGGAACTGTAAGTACTCGACTCTTATAATGCCTTTTAAATGACAGGATCCATTTGAGCAGGCAGAAATCCTCTAACGAGCCAGGAGTGAAAAAACTTGTAAAAGCCTGTTGGACAGATTGCTGACAGGAACTGCTTAAACCTCAAAACTTAATTTACTAAATTCTGGGATCTTGGACTGTTTTAAATTAATTAGCATTTGTTGTTTCTATTGTATTTCTCCATGACAGGCTGCGTAAACTGACAACACTTAGATTAACAAAGTTATTGAGGCTGCTAATTTTACTTGCAATACTTTTTAAATCAGTAAGGGTAAAGCAAATTGGGAGCATATGGCTTGAGACTAAGGAAGGCTAATTTATGAAGTTGTTCAGGACATTTCCATTTGTGTGTGGGAACAATAGGATGTTGCTGTTGGTTGCTTATTTTGAATGCTGTAGCATCAAGGATAAACAGAACAAGCAATTCTTATTCTGGCTCCTCTTGAGTACCAGCCTTAAGGTATACATGAAATAATTTGTATAACAAATAGGGAGAATAAGTGATGCCTATATGGATATGAATGCTTGAGGCAGAAGAGGAGATCTGACTGGAAAGGTGGAAGGTGGTGTTCCAGGGAATAAAATTGCTGCAGAATCTTAGAATTTCAGTCAAATATATTGCTGAATTTCTATCAAATAATTGCTGAAGGCAGGACTATTAGATCTACTCAGAAGTGAGCTGTTGGATTGACTGTGCCCATTTTCCCTCTGTGTATGGTTAAAAGAGTATTAAATTTGGTTTACATTCTTCCCAGAGTCTACGCATTGCCATAATACCTGTTAAGCCTTCAGATACTTCCTTGCTTCACAGCGACACTGACTGGAGTCTGATGTTACAGAGCTCTCCATAGTCCTTGAGGCAGGAATACAGAAGTCACTTGAGTGCTCCTGTGGGCCCTGATTTTGCTGGCTTTCCAGGAGAAAGCAAAATTATACAGTGTCTCATTGAAGATAGTTCTTCAGGGCAATGCTTGCAGGCGTGCGTGTCAACTGGATGTCCATGTTTCCAATGCTGCAGCTGGGGCTTTTCAGCTGGTACTGATGGGCAGCTGCATAGTATCAGTAGCAGAACTGGTTAGAAGTTGGGTTTTTAAACTAAGCACAATTTTTCTTTCCCCTGTAGACATTGATTTTCCTGAACCCTCCAAAACTGTTGTATTTTAGTGTGGAAGTGTTGTTGAGGTAGTTGCACTTCCGTATGTGTTCGCTCATTTTTGTCCAAAGTTGGTATCTTGTGATGGAAACAATTGTATGGCCTACAAAGAACACTGCTGAAGCATTTCTGAGTATTTTATTTCTGAGTATTTTTTACACTAAGTTTCTTTACAGATTTTAAACTTCCTCCAGAGTTGGGAATATTTTTCAATTGGTGGGGGGGCGGGGATAGGGGGAGGAAAGAATGCAGCATAGTTTTGACCAGCTGGAATTAATGCTGGTAATGCAAAGAACCATCTTCTGAAAAAGAGACTTAAAGGGGCTCTAAGAAGAGCCATCAGATGTTTAATGATTTAGTACATTTTGAATCTAATAATGTTACCAAACGTGAGCTTTATTGGTTGTAGTCATACCTAAAAAATTTATGCGTCAATATTCTCTACTTCCTGTTTTCAGCTGTTTGCATGTTACTGCTGCAAACTGCTGTTCAGCTATTGTATTTCAAACAGAAGTGGCTACATGTCATTAATATTATTAAGGCCTCTAATTTTTCAAGCATGTCATGATGATGAAGAAGAAATACAAACTGTTGTCTGAGCTGGGAGATTTTATTGAAAACTATATTTTGTTTTTCTGAAACTGATGAAACTCTCACTGGCTACTGCAAGAAGAAATCAGTTACTGAGAAGCTGTTTTTTGCCCCCCAACACAGCAATTCTGCAGACACTTTTAGCACCCCTGCAGCTCTCCTTTACATGTAGGACCGTTGAATTTAACACAGTGTCCAGGTGAGTTTCTTGTATCACCAATTATGTCTGATGCAAGTCTAACTCAGCATATTGCTTCAAGACCATAGTGTGGTAGTGGGTACCAGGTAACTGTAATGTTCATTGATTGTTTTCAGTAGAAATTGGAGAGAACATACAGATATAGTTGATTATGAACAAGTTTAGACTGGAGATTAGAAGAATTCTAATATCAGAGCAGTGAGGTTCCTGTTATTCCTAGCGGGAATAATACTGTCAGGAAACAGAATGACTTTTAAGATGAAGGATAATAGAACTGCAAAAATGAGTGCTTCAACACAGTGCCTGTTCTTGCAGGGAGATGAGCTTTTTGGCTGGGAGATGCCTTCAAGTCTGGTTTTCCAGCTCTGTTACTGACCTGCCAAAAGGCTTTCACCTTCACCACCTCTCTTGCTCTCTGGAGGCTCTTCCGAGTGATGAGTTTGCATGTGCATAGAGAGCCACATTTGTACCATGACCTTGATTCGGCTGCTGTTCGACGACTTAGTAATTATCAAGTGTGGCATTAATTCTTTACCTGTGATGTGTTCTCCTACATCTGAAGTCCATTCTTATAAACTTTTTTTTTTTGCAAAGGATTTGTAGTACTTTGTCTGCATCTGTCTTACTTTCAGCTATTGCATCTCCTCTTTGAACGAGATCATCTACTCACAGGCTTCTCTTCTCACTGAGCTGGTGTCTGTGGCTCAGTCTTTCCATGCCTACTTTACTTCCTTTTGTCAAAACTGTGTTTTAGTCTGTCTGTAACATCAAATCCTGCTTCAGTACGGACTCAGCTTGGCTAAACCTAGGTTTAATCTTCCATCTAAATCCCCTCTCTCTTCCTTTTTCCTTCTGCTCTTGCTCATGTCCAGAACTCAGCTGCCAGGCTGTATGTCTTCCCTTCCTATTCCTCGTGCTTCTAAGCCGAGACTAAGTTTCCCCGTATCTTGATCCATAAAATTTTAAGAAAGCTCATAAAACTAAATTAAAGAGCCAAAATAATGTGCATTCGCTGATCTGACTGTGCCGAGGTACGTGTGTGTGCTCAGTGCAGCCCCCACAGTGCTATCTCCAAAGGGTGGCTGCTGGCCTCTGTGATTCCTCCAGCCGTGCTTCGTGCCTGCAGCAGCACAGCAGACTCTGGACAGCTGCACGAGTGCTGTGGAGGGCTACATTGACATAAGCATGGACTATACAGGTAATGTTAAATCTCTGCCATAATGGAAGGGGAAAGCTTCAGAATAGTTGAAAGGGAAAACGTGAGAATTAGCTCTGAGAAGAGGGGGTGTTAAAACTTGGCACAGTTTTGTGAAGGATGGAGGGGTTATTTATGGAAGAGCGTTCCCATGCACGGAGGAAATCTGAGGGGTGTGCTAGGACAGTGAACAGGGGCTAGTGAAAAGTTGATCGGTCTAGATTGGCAGTCTGCTGTGAGTTTTCAAAGTGGACTGTGGGATCAGGTAAGATCAGGTAGTTTGGGCATTTGTGACCTATGTATGCCAGTTTATGTTTTTGAATTAACCTTAAGGTTATTTTTAGGAAAGGAAGCTGTATACTTGACTGCTGGATTTATTTATTTATTTATTTAGGATTTAATTGCTTGTTAAACTAGGCTTGTAGCCACACCTGATATTTTAATGTCAGTGTTGTGTCACACGTGCATAGAGTGAGCATCTGTACAATTTTTTCTGCAATCATATCAATGAGGAAGGAAAATGATGATAAAAATAAACTGTTCCAGGGAAATTATGATTTCAGTGGGAAAGGGAAAATATGGCATATGTGAAGTTCTAACTTTAGTAATTAGGCTTTTGTTTGGCAATGGTTTGGATTGAATGAGTGTAAATAATAAATTTTGCTGTCAGCAAATCCTCAGGATCAACCAGTTCTGTGATTTGTGATGTTCCTTACTTTCCTGCAGGTTCATGTAATTACATTGTGAAATACTGAATTCCCTTCTCTTCTGAAGTCAGTACATCAGAAAAAAAATAACTTTAAAGCAGCAAGCTGAGAGCTTTTTGTGAACAGTGATTACAGCTTTTATTTGTACAGCAGGATAACTTCTCCCTTTGGATTTCGGCATAATGTTCTGGAGTGCCTGGTATTTGTGAATACTTCTGTATGGAATATCAACAGCGCTGTGGAAGTGATTTAGTTTTACCCAAAGGTTTAAAAATCAGAGGCCAGGAAACGTTTTCATCTTTATATTGTTCTGAAAATCCATTTCAACTTCAGAAATGGCCTCCTGCTTGGTATAATAGGCCTTTAAAAGGGAATTAAGGTTTATGGAGCATATGCAAATCTTCATGTGGCACAGCTGGTGGGAATAACCTGCATGAGAACATCCAGGGAAGTGATTTATGCTGTGGCTGGGGAATACAGGGCTTTAGGTACAGGGCAAGAGCAGCACTGTGCCATCATTGATCATACAGACCATGGGTTCATTCAACTTCAATTTCATTTGATCTTTTTTTTTAAATTAATTTTTCTTCATCCCTTGCCTGGTTGATGATGCTGAGGAAGTGAGTGTTACTATTTGCTGCTGGTCCAGGGCCCTGAATGCACGCCTATTTCAATACTGTTAGGGACAGGGTATCAAAGATGCCATCCTTCGGGTACTTGGTGCTGGTGTTGCGGCTGCTGGTTGATCCAACAGCGGTGGTGAGGGAGCAGTGGGAGGTAGGCAGTCGGGGAGACCTGATGGGAAGATACTATATGTAACAAGGGTACAGTTCACATCATTTGCCTAGAAGTTTCAACAGGCAGCTCTGTCCTAATAAGTGATAGATCAGCCGTGAGCTCTGTGGTTATGGGCCATATTTTCTACATAGTGCCGTGCTCCCTTGGTTTGTAGTTAGAGCCTTTACTGGGGTCTGTGGTGTGACCACTAGCAACAAGGCAAGGGGATACCACATTGCTTACTGCGTTTGCTGCCTGCCCATGAGGCGTACCACCTCTCTGCTGCTCTCCCTGCTCTGCTTAGATGAGGAACTTAGATTGTCTCAGTTAAGCCAACCCTGCTTTTCAGTCACAGTCTTAGCTGAGGTTACTGTACTGACTGTTTGCCCTGCTTTTGCAGTACAGACGTCTGAGCCACTTGACAGTCAAGTCCTCAACTGCTGCAGTTTAGAGCGTATGGTTGAAGGTAAACTGTTGCCAATTTTGGATTGCTTAAAGACACTGCACCGTGAAGCATGGCAGTTTAGGAAATAAATGATGAGCAGTTCAGAAGTCCAGGCAGGGTCAACAACTGGGACCAGGATCTTCATCAGCTGTCTCATCCCTGCTCATCAATCAGGTCACTGAGTACCTAAAACCAAGTAATGCGAATACCTCCCAGTGTGCTCACAGTGCACAGAACCAACAGGTCACACCGGCTTTACAGCATTTAAGCATTGATTCTGCATGTCTTCTATTTTCAGCTGTAACTAATTTTTTTTTAAAAAAATAATATTATTTAATAAACCTATGCTGATTTATCATAATTGTATCTATAAATCCATTTCTAATGGCTAGACACATGAATTTCAACAGTCCCTTCCCTAAGGCCACATTAGTCAGCATGAGCTCAGACTGATATGTAGACATATTTTTTTTTTTCGCAAACTCATAAGAAAGTGTAAAAAATTTATGATGTTGCTTTAACAAGGCCCACTGGGATTTGGGATTATTTATCCAAGCCCTTATTAAAGACAAAAACTTTTCTATGCTTAGCTGTGCGGAGCAAAGCTGCTTTTCAGACAGTCCAGTGCATTTTAAAAATGGAAGAGAATTTGGTAAACGTAGAACTGAAATCATGGAGAGAAGTATCAAGGATCTTTCGTCTCTATCCCTTTACTGCAAAGCCAAAGTTACTAATTAACCACTAATACAAAAAGAAAAAAGGAATAACAGCACCTCTTGAATTTTAAGGCCATTTCGCTATACTGGGAACCAGCAGTGGAAAACTTTTATTATTGTTAGAAGGGAACTACTTGTGACACTGAAGAAAACAATAGAAGGTGAAAAAGATCTGCCTCCTTCCCTAGCAGGAGGATTAATTCTCCTGTGCAGTTAATCTAATTTCTTAACCTCATTCTTCAGCACCCAGATCTCTGTTATTTCTTCATGAAGTAATTTTTACTCATCTGTACCTCTGCTGGGACCTCAGTTCAGCATCCCCCTACTGCCTTCTCCAAGGAAGCTCTAGAAGGAGAATTAAATGGAATGTATTTCATGAGATACTTTATGTTCAACTCCCTCATGTTTTCTTTCAGTAATTAGGAAATTAAAGTGTTTCTAAAGGCTTGGAAATGAAAAATCTGATGTAAAATTAGACTGTTTAATTAAACGATAAAAATTGAACCTAGTATTTTTAGGAAAAATTTTTTACAGGAGGGCATAGTGTCGTTAATAGAAAGTTTTAAGTTACACACTTCCAAAGCAACAGAGCTGCTTTGGACATTTTCACTCCTTTTGTAGATCTCAGCAATCTGTGTATCCAGAAAGTTAAACACATTCTTTGTCTCTCTCAAGAAATTAGCCATTCCTCCTTTTGTGAGAGTTAGGCATTGGTAAATAACTGCACTATTTCATTCAGTCTTTCTTTGGGTAAATTTCTGCCAGTTTCATTTTCAGTGTTTGCTGTTTTGAATTAGACATTGGTTCTGACTTCTTTTACCAAATCTGTAAGACTGCTCCTCTGCCAGCATTTCAGAGTTAATATGGGATTTCCATTCTGTAGATCATTCAGAGGCACAACTGAAGCATCAGACACAACGATGTTGCAATCTCATGAAACTCTGGTCACAGGTTCTGCAGGCATGTCCAGATCCTGTTGTATAGGGAATTCCCTCCTCAGAATTAAATTCCCACACACCGCGAGAAAAATCCGTAACACTGCGTATTTACTGTAGTGCCTTAAGGGTAAAAGTTACTCTAGTAAACGTGAATTTTATGTCACCAGTGTCAGAAACCTTATTTGGAACTGTGACTCGGCTTCTTTGCAAAGGTCCCCATTCACCAAGGCCTTCTGATAACTGGCTCTGAAAAGCTGTTCGGTGAGGTTCCTCTGAAAGAATTTACATTCACTGGCAGTCCATACAGGGCAGCCTGCAGGTTAAGTGGGCTGCACAATCACAAGAAAGCATTGAAGAAAAAACAGCAATCCTGAATGTAGCTGCAGTTGGTATTACCATTTTTACAAACAGTGACGCTGAATATTGTGTGAAAGGATGCAGATGTGTAGATGTTCTAGATTATTGATTAAGCTACAGGTGCTGACCTTTAAGCAGCATGTGCATGCATTTTTACACCATGTAGATACAACAGGAATATGTAATCTCTCCCATGCCCCAGATAATAATTAGGTTTTGTTTCAATAAGTAATGGGAACATTGTATTGGAGCGTCATTGTGTTCACCTTGCTTAACGTAGAACGATTTAGTCTGAATACAAAATTCTGCTTTTTTGGATGCAGAATTGTTAAAATAATCTCTAAATCTGATAAAACCCCAAAACACTATCTTTCATCTCTTTAATTGTTTTTTTCTGCAGCATCTGTGAGATTTGAGATTTTGTCAATAATGGGTATTGAAACTGGGCACATGTGACACAGTTAACACTACTCTGTAAATATTTTAATCAGATTTACCAATTTGGAAATCATCTGGTACCTGTTTTGGGCAAGTGAACCAGATATTTTTGGACTGACTTCAGTAATATGTCGGTGAGCAGAGGAGGAATTCGAACAGATGAAACTGGAAAACAAGTCAATCACAGTTGAAACTAGGAGCTGAAATAACTTAAGATAGTTCTTGAACTTGCATTTGTGACGCTTAGAATTATTATAGGAAGTTGAGAATGGTAAGTATAGTTGTCTTTAAATTTTGGACATTGTATACTAGTTTATTTTGAGATAGATATAAAATTCCTTGCTAAGGTGGTGCAGCTGTTTTATTCCCCCTATTTTCATTATGAAAAGTTCTACTCCTCTTTGAAAGCTAAGTTATCTTTACTGTCTCCAGCCTTAAACTTTTCTTATGCATTTGCTCTTTGAATAATCTGCTCATCTGAGAATTGATTGGGTGAACTGAAGTGAATTAAATGCCATTTCAAATGAGATAGGTCTTCCTTAAGTATCTGACCCTCAGTGAGTCTGGGCAGGCTGCCTGGGAGGCTTTTGCAACCTTTCATACTGAACTAGTTGAAAAATTTAACTTTTGTATTTGATATGCCTTGCCACTGCTTTGAATGATGGAGTTGGGCTTTTTGATTGCCTGTTTATGAGCCTTTCACATTTTACGTGGTGCAAAATAATTCTCAGATACTGTATGTAGCATTTGTACATAGGGAAACTTTCTGTTGAGCTAAAGGGGCCCTTGTATTTGTGATAGGATACTTGACACCACATCTTTTATGTTCTGCAAAATAACATCTAATTTTTGAATTAAGTTTATAATTTCATGAAGAGTTGTAAAGGCACCCCAGGACACTAGTGCTATTGATAGCATCTGGGCACTCAAAACATGCCAATATTGACAAATATGTCTTCCTCCTGAATCTTCCTCCTATAGCTTGACTGGAGTTTCCTACCTGTGGGAGGCAAAGGAGGGAGGAAAGAGTCTGTAAAGTCATTCCTGTATGAGAGTTTGGTGGAAGTGTAGCCCAGGAGAGAGCAGAGACATTTTGTGTTCTGCCTGGGGCTTCTGCCTAGTTTCAGCCTCTGGGTGGGAAGGTAGGCTGCACACAGGAGGTGCTGGCCTGTGTGCACACAAGCAGGGGAGGACCCTGCATTTAAGGTGCCTCACTAGAGGGTGAATAGAGGTAACCAGCAGAGTTGTCCTTTGATAAGATTCTGTAAGTTCATGAGGTTGGTTTATGGAAAAAATACACTGAGGCAAATATGTTTTATTTCCCTGGGGAAATGAAGTGTGTGCGACTACTTTCTGTCTGTCCTGCCTGTTACCCCAGCTCCTGCCCCTGACTTTTAAACACGTTGAACAATTTTGGAGATAAATGCTCTGAATTATACTTTTCCCACAATTTCTGTGAAGCAGGTGGCTATATAGAGGAGGGAATCCTTGTTTAATGTCTGTGATGAGGAAAAACTATAGGTTGGAAACAACAGTTACAAGAAGAGTCTGCTGAGGAAGGCAGCCAGTCCACCAACTGTCAGTAGTCTCGTCAGCAGGTGGAAATGCTTCCCTAAAATTACATGAATCTTTCAAGGATGAGCTACCTGGAATTACTTTGCATTTACTGCAGGGTAACCATACTGATGTCAGCAGTTACTATGAAGGAGCTTTTACATAGTACTTTGTTTTTCTACAGCCCTACTATGCATTTCTACCCTTCAGGAAATGAGAGTTATTAGAGGAGGCTTAATCCCATTTGCCAGGGCAGTGGCTCTTATTTTAATATGTGCCAAAAGTGTTGGAAGGTTAAAAAAACCCGTAACCTCAGAATTTGAGGAATTCATTGATACATGCTGGGAAGGGAGTGGGGGGAGATTAGGTCAGTGGTGCTGCTGCTCGCGTTTGATATTCCCTGTAAGTAAGATGGCACCAGTCAGGCTTTTAGCAATAGCTCAATAGCATGCTGCTGTGTGTCCTCTGCATCTGTCCCAAGCATAGTAGTCTACAGTTATTGACATACATTAGGGGTGTTATGAGCCATCTGTTCTAATTTAGAGTAAGATGTATCCAGAAAAGAATCAAGAGGTGCTAAACGTGAAGAATAGTATTTTAAGGAGCAGGCAAAGCTATCCCTTCATTCTGAGCTATAGGCATATCCAAGAAAACTGCATTCTAGAGTCATAGTAGAACTGTAGCTAGTCTAGATGGTGATGACCATCAGCAGTGCCATCCTCCACTAATGTGGATTGTCAGCAGTGATCTGGCTACAGCAATCTGATCTTTATTGCTTTCAGAAAAGTTATTTGAATTCTTTCCACCTGGGATGCAGTAAGACATTCAAAAACTGCAGCTTAAAGCCTTAACACAACCATTAAAGTGAGGAAGCACATTCTAAACCATTGGCCATGCAGTTTTTACGAGACTAATTTGCTTCTCTTAGTGGGACCACGTTGTTTTGCTGCCGAGAAGCCTGCAATTACGTTGTACTTTGGAGCTGTGCCAGCAATTCCGCATTGCATGGATGTTCAAGAACAGTCTCGCAGCAGACTTTAGGCAATGCCCTGCAAGAGCTAAGCTCCTGTACTTCTCTTGCTTGTGTAGGAGAACTTCTAAATTAACAAGCGAGTTCTGCTCTTGCACACAGCTAGGCAAAAATGATCTAGGGAATTTAAAAATGTAGTTTCAAGGGAATAAATTGTGAATCTGTTGAATTGTCTGCCATGTTTTCTTCCTGTTACGTCTCTATATGTTTGAGTATCACAAGCCCAGCAGGAGCTGTTTTCTCCATGAGCTTGTATTCCTCAGTCAGATGCTCTAAACCAGAACTTCATTGTAACTGATGAAAATTTGCTGCAGTTTTCTGCTTTTACAGCTTCAGCTTTTGCCACAAACTCTTGATCTTGCAGATGAGTGAACAAAATTTATCTCCCGTAGGCAGTTACTAGTACGGGTTGGCTCTGTGGATATAGCTGCTGCTGCTGTACCTTTATGCACTATGGTTTTGCTGGTAGGACGTATCCTGGGAAGTATCTGGCAGGCTTGGGATTTTATATCTGAGGTCAGTTCCCACAAAATTAAAGTTCCTTTTTCTCTTCATTCTATGATCAACCTGGTTTTGCTTACCTGGTGCTGAAACTAAATAAAGATGTTAATACCTCAGTTATACTCACTGACCATCTGTGCACGGTTTGGGTACTGTCATGAATTTGAAGTTTAGTACATTTGCAAGTGTTGGTGGTCCCACGCACCTAGCTGTCCTATTGAACAGCAGTCTGCTTTAGACACAGTCTCTTGATTTAGCTTTTCATATATTCATTTTAAATATTATGAATCTTCAACTTAAAGGTTGCAGAATAGATGAACACCTGCTAATCCTTCCCTGTGATGTTTAAGCTATATTTTAGTGATTCTTGCAACTGAAATTCTGTATTGTCTTCTGCAGAGACTGTACAGTTGGTGCTGTTTTGCAGTGGAATGAAAATATTTTATGGGTGATAGGGTTTGCAACTTAAAATTAATGTTTTTGAAATTGCATAGCAGCCAGCTGGAGGAGGGAAGGGGATGTAGAGAAGCAGTTGGTGAACACCCAAAAATCTTTAGTCAGGAGAAGTATGTTGAGCACTACTTTGAAATTACATGCTTCAAGGCAAAGTTAGTCTGGGACAGGATTAAAGTCTCGAGATTTATTTCCATGCAAAAAGTTGCATTATGTCGAGATAGCTTTCTGTGCTTCAGAGGAATAATCTACTTGTAAACAACTTCGTCTTGGCACAATATACTAACACAGTTGGTTGGTTTTCTGGTTTTGCCCTTTACCACTTTGAGAAAAGAAGAATTAAATTCCATACGCTGTATACGGGCTTTATTTGTGCTAATAGCATTTTTTTACAACTGTACTAAACCCAATGTAGATACGTTAAGTTAATATAGGACAGTTGAGTCTTACAAAAATATTGGTTGGTATGAAACGAAAGAAAGAATTTGACTTGTACTTTACGGGTTGAGATAGGCAGCTTTTACTTCTCTCTCTGACTTCCCTTAAGTAGTTTAAAATAATAAGAGCATGTGAAGAAGTAGTAAAATAATTTAAAAGACTTAAATAAAATTAATGTAGTTGAGATTCGTATGCTGTTGTCTAATGCAAACAAAATCATTAAATCCATTATCTTTTAATGTACCTTTTAGCATGAATTATTTAATCTGTGCTACGTATTGGAGTTAGAAATGAGAAAACTGCACGTGGATTATCTACTTTAAATCACAAAAGCATTCATTGGAGCAAATAGCATAATCTTACTTAAAAGTCGCTTTGAAATGTTGCAAGAACATTTGATACTTGTTATGTCAGCCCTTCTGCAAAACATTATGGCAGTGGGCAGATTGTACTCTGGTGAGTTTAAATTGGAATTTTCATTATATGCCTTTCTTATTAGTATTAAATAACTTGTCCTTTTCAAACGATGACACACTGAAAGTTCAAGAAGGACTTAACATTTTGTAGGGTAAGATATTTTAAACCTGCTGAATTGTTTTTGTAGTGGATTTCTAGATAACTTCTTGACCAAAGTCCAAAAGTGCATGGTTTTTCCATTCAAAATATGCGTTACTCAGAAAAAAGATAGAAGACTGTTAATAATGGTCATGTGTTTGTGTATACAACTATTATATCTGTTTATATTCATTTATAGGAATATGCATAATTGCATAATAATACGATTAGATGTAATTAATATTTAATTATGTATATTG